>WBNM01010103.1:94167-106728 GCA_013399055.1 Ramphastos sulfuratus | reverse complement strand
AAAAAATTATTTTAAAATGCCTTACTAAAGCTCTGGACATTCATCAAGCCATGGCACCAGCCCTGGGCATTCACTGAGCCATGTCACCAGCCTTGGGCATTCACTGAGCCATGTCACCAGCCCTGGGCATTCACTGAGCCATGTCACCAGCCCTGGGCATTCACTGAGCCATGTCACCAGCCCTGGACATTCACCAAGCCATGTCACCAGCCCTGGGCATTCACCGAGCCATGTCACCAGCCCTGGGCATTCATTGAGCCATGTCACAAGTGCTGCTTGTAGGTGAGAGATGCATTTGTGAGAGGCAGGGTGGGTGTTGGATCACAAGCTGATAAAGGCACCAGAAGGTCGTCTTCCTTGAGACAGGCTTTAGGCTTTGGTCTCAAATCAGTACCACAAAGGGTAAAAGGTCATCTGAGAAAGGAGAGACCCAAGGCACAGGACCTGTAGCCTGGAATGACCTTGTAGCAGGCTGTGATTCACTTAACTTACTGCAAACTGCCCAAAAGTGAAGGTCTCTCATCTGGGCACCTGGGCTCCTGGGCACTTGGAGGGCAGCAAGTGATTTCTGGGCTCAGTGTAGTGGTTTTGGAGTTTCCTCCTCCCACTAGATTAAGCAGAGTAACTCAGCAGGCTGGAAGATAAGGAATGAAGCTTTCTATTTACAGCTGGCACAATTCACAAGCAGATGCATACAATATATTACAGATATTTGCAGCTACATACAGTAATAGACAAGTTAAAAGGAATACAGAAATACAAGACCCCTCCCCGCAGCCAGAGTGCCCAGGAGGGGCTCCCAACCACCCTTCTACCTTCTTTGCACCCTCTCCCTTATTTCAGGATCTCTCTTACATGGAGGAGGAGCTGGAAAGGTCAGTGAGAGGTGTTAGGAGCAGAATGATTAGTTGGGAACATGCAGGTTCAGGCAGAAGAGTTAGTAAGAGTTAATAAGACAGGCAGAGACTGGCTGATCTTTGTTTGTGTCTTTGTTTTTATATCTCCCAGCAGAATGGATGGGTGATACAGCCATCACCTTATTTTCTTTTCACAGCCGATGATCCAATTCCTCTCACTAAAATATTCCAATTAGCCTCCAACCAGCGCAGTGGGTCGGGATGGGAGGAGCTGCTCCTTGGAGGCACTGCCTGGCTGTAGACCCAGAGTGGCAAAGACAGGTCAAATTATAGACAACCAAACCCAGGAGGCAGCAGCCACCCCAGTCAGCTACAAGAACATTTGTTTCTATAGAAACTTCCAGATACCAGCGTTGCTCAGCTCTGCTGAAGCACTTCCTGGGGCTGTGGCTAGGCAGGGAGAGCAGAGTGCTGTGTGTTTCGTGTTGACTTTCCAGCACACATGAATGCACTTTCTGCTTGATGCTGACTTTACATTCCAATATACCATTTGTTTCCTGAAAGTTTCTCGAGGATGCAAATCTTCACAAGTCATTAAAAAGAGAAAGTTTCTTCCCTCAATTTCTGGCAGCTTCTTTGGTGCCTGCGTTATTTATTTGGTGTTTTTGTGTAGGGCCATGGAGAGCTTCTCCAGCAGTAGAATCTAATGCCAGGTGAGAGTTGTAAGGGGAGTTAAAACAGATGATTTACATTTATGACAACATTTACTAACGCTGAGCACTGCTAATTGCCAAAACATCCTCCTGCAGCAACTCTTCAGTTGCAGAGCATTGTTACTGTGCGCAAGAGCCTCGCGCACCTCTGCAGCCTGAGCTCTGGTCCTGCTGAGCTCACATGAGATAAAACAGTAAGTGCTCACCAACAAAGAATCCGTGGAAATGGGTTGAAAGCCTCCAGGCCTCATTTTCAGCCTCTTTTCTGAACCCAGGAGAGTTTATTTTCTAAAGCAGAGAGCAGTCAGCAGAGCCTCTCCCAGACGTGAGGCTCCAGGAGCTCAGGTTCTAAGGCTTCAAGCGACTCTGACACCAACAGCTGAAGCACTGTCAGCAGTGCTGCAGAGTTCTGTGTTTTCATATATAGTCTCTTTAAAAATGTTAAGGTAACAGGCAGGTCTCCTTGCTCTAGGAGTCTACCTCTCTGTACCTGCAGGCATGATGCTGCCTCGGTGATGGATCCATTGCCTGTCTAACGCTCCACATCTGTCCTGGTATTTGGCCCATGTATTTTTTTCCCCTTGGCTTTGCCATTGTGTCCTGGGATATATTTTCCCTCTCTTATTTTCCATGAAGTAGAAAGTCCACGGCCTGCAGATGGAGGCTGGATGCCCCCCTGGGTAGGCATGATTTGGGCAGGATGGCCACGTTGCTGATGACACATAAAGGCTGGAATTTGCCGGTGGGATGCCTGATGTGAAGGATAAGGTATCTGGTTTCAGATGGGTCATTTGGCCTTGGCCGCCACCTGGAGCAAGGCTCAGAGTTGTATCTCTGTGCCTGCAGTAAGGTGCTGCAATGCTCTGCCACTACCACTTAAGGACTGAGAAATGTCTGGCCTTAATACCACTAATGCCTTCAAAATAATGCTTAAGTGGGACTTCAGGGGTGGAATAAGTCTAGGTCTAGACCACTGGACGGAATCAAATTTAATCCTTAGGGGATCTCATCTGTGCCTCAGAACTGCAAAGTGCTGTGCACTCTACCCTGATTGTTCAGTAACTTGCAGAAATGAGCCCATAGAAAGCATTAAAGAACTTCAGAGCCCTGCGTGTGATTGTGTGGAGCCAGAGAGAGAGGAGAGCTGTGAGCTGCAGCCACAGGACTTGGGCTACAGAGCTGACCCGAGGGGAATTTCTAAGCAGAAGCTCCTACCTGCTGGCAGAAGTGGGAGTGCTGCTGGGGTGAGGATGGCAGAGTCCTTCAGACCCAGAAGAACTAATCATTCACAAAGGCAGGGTTCATCAGCTGCTTGTCTCAAAAGCAATGCCTGAGCTCCTGCTCACACCCGAGCCCAGCCGTGTGCATCCTGCACTTCTCAGCACCTCCTTGGCATCATTTCAGGGATGCTGGTCTGGTGTCTGCTCATGGGTGCTTAGATCTGCTGGGTGCTTTGGCTTTGGCCCTGGCTCAGGGATCAGGACCTGGAAGTCAAGTGAGAGCAAGGCTGGCTCCATCTCTGATGGAGATGCCTGTTCTCAGTTTATACCTGTGTCAGGGCTGCCTTTCACCTGAGGAAGAGGATGGGAGGAGGTGATGTGTGTATGTGCTGGTATGACAGTAACATAAATTCCCAATGAATTGTGGATGAACAACATTGAAGGTTTTTAAAGCTTTCAAAAAGTGAATTAAAATATTTTTTGGGGAACTATGTGTGGGTTGTACATTTTCAGCCTAGTTTTTTGTGAAGCCAGACTTGTTCTCCACGGGTACTGTGGGACAGGGAGTCGAGGAGATGGAGATGTGCTGGGGAGGATGTTGGGAGAGCTTCCACTAGCAGCACTTTGGGGATATGAGGATGCAAGGCATGGCCTCAGTTTTTCTTGGTGGGGACAATTTGTTATGTGTAGATCTGACACTCTGGGACGTGGTTTGGTGAGCATGGTGGCCCACAGCTGCTGGTTAGACCTGACAATCTCAGAGGTCTTTCCCAGTCTTACTGACTCTATGATTACTTTCACAGCATTTTATCAGTAGTAGCAGTCAAAGTTAAGATTCTGTGCTGCAGGATCACTTTGTGTTACAGCTACAACACAGCTGTAGCTTATTCCAGTAATTAATCCCAGTAATTTATGTCCCTCTCTATTTAAATCCTCAAAGGCTGCCCAGGACTGCTTGAGACACTACTCTTTTGCAAATTCAAGTGTCTCCTGTTGGAGTTAGTGTGAAATGTCCTGTGCTCTCTTTTCCTTCAGAACGATGGTCTGGGGAGAAAATTCCTGGTGTGAGCTGATTCCAAGCAAGGTATGAAGAGCCCATGGGCAGGGTGGGAAATGGTCTGCCTAGGAGTGGGTCCTCTCCTACAGGATCTACACATCAGCTGAAATCTTGTGAATCAGGAGATCACTTCAGAAGTGTTTACTGCTGATCAGTGAGGGCAGTGAGCTTTAACAGTCCTTTAGAAGTTAGCTAAGATGTAGCACATGGGAAGAGGGCACTTGTGCTACACTCGTGCTTCACTCGTGCTACACTTGTGCTTCACTTGTGCTTCACTCGTGCTACACTTGTGCTTCACTTGTGCTACGCTTGTGCTTCACTCATGTTACACTTGTGCTTCACTTGTGCTACGCTTGTGCTTCACTCATGTTACACTTGTGCTTCACTTGTGCTACGCTTGTGCTTCACTCATGTTACACTTGTGCTTCACTTGTGCTACGCTTGTGCTTCACTCATGTTACACTTGTGCTTCACTTGTGCTACGCTTGTGCTTCACTCATGTTACACTTGTGCTTCACTTGTGCTACGCTTGTGCTTCACTCNCACTTGTGCTTCACTCGTGTTACACTTGTGCTTCACTCGTGCTTCACTCGTGCTTCACTTGTGCTTCACTCGTGTTACACTTGTGCTTCACTTGTGCTACGCGTGTGCTTCACTTGCGCTACACTTGTGCTACGCCTGTGCTACACTTGTGCTTCACTTGTGCTTCACATCTGGGAGCAAAGCCTTGAAAACTGGGCTCTGTCAGCTCCATGTCACCAGGGAGTGAAGGTGAAGCCCCAACATGGCCTTCCATGGGTTCTTTAGCAGAGCGAGCAGTGTGTGGCACAGGAGTGTGCCAGAAGCGCTGGAGGAAGCAGACTGATGATGATGAGGCAACTAACGATGAGTCCAGCTCAGGGAGCTTCTTGAGAGACTACAGAGTGCAATAGAAGAAGACCTCTTGTGGGCATTGGCATGTCTGCATTCTGGCAGAGTCAAGGGCAGGTCACCATCCAGTTGTAAAAGCAGAGGAGGAGGAAGAAAAGAGGGGAGGAGGAGGCTGTGGGAGATTCTTGATGTATCCTTTTCCCAGGTAGGTTGGTTTGAGAAACTGAGCCTCTGTAACAGGGACTATATAGAGCCATGGAATCACAGATTGCTTTGGGTTGGAAGGGACCTTAAAGCTCATCCAGCTCCAACCCCCTGCCGTAGGCAGGGACACCTCCCACCAGCCCAGGGTGCTCAAGGCCTCATTCAGCCTGGTGCTGAACACCTCCAGGGAGGTTGTGGAGCACAGAAGCACAGAATATGATCAAAGATCCTTGGAGGTGTTCAAGGCCAGGCTGGATGTGTCCCTGAGTGACCTGTACTAGTGGGAGGTGTCCCTGCCTATGGCAGGGGGTTGGAACTGGATGATCTTTGAGGTCCCTTCCAACCTTTCCATTCTATGATTCTATGATTCTAAGATGTGGCCTGGAAGTGCAGAGTTGAGCAGGATGGAGCCGTGGCTGACTGTAGCTCCGATGCCCTGGGGACAGGCTCAAGCCGAAGCCCTTTGGAGGCAGCTTAGGCGCACAAGCACCCATCTCCTGCCATGGAAATGCAGAACGCTGCGTAATATTGGGGTCGGTGTTTTGATACCGCAGCCTGTTTATAGTTAGCAATTGCATCTAACTGGCTCTTAAATGCAGGTTAAAGGCCTTGGTGAAATACAGAACACCTCCAAAAGACAACCTAAATTTTTGCCATTTTAAACTTTGCACGGCTGGCCTGCCGGAGCAGCCACCCAGGTTAACGAGCCGCCGGCTCCAACGGGCGCTGAAGAAGTCGGTGATAAATAGGGAGCGGTTTGCTTTTTGCCTTCCTGTTGCTTTCCCGGGCTGCCGAAGGCCTTCCACTGATGGAGAGCTTTTAATTTCACATTTTGGCCCCCACCACAGGTGATAAACAAAGGTTTCCCATCGCCGCGACTCGGGTCAGCGCCGCAGCCCCAGCGCCAATCTCGCTGCCTGTAATTACACACAGAAGGTTACCGGCAGCCGCGGCTAATTTGCAGCCTCTGTTTAGCAGAATTTAATAGCAGGTATTACTGGTGCAGCAGTAATTAAGGACCTTTGTCAATAAGACGGAATAGATGGCCACACTTTGTTGTAATCAGTGGACTCTTGAGAACCCAGAGGAGTGAAAAGCAGTGAGAGGAGCAATCCATTTTGCGAATAACATGGCTGTCCTTTCACCCCCCCAAAGCTCCCTCCCCCCTCCTGCAACCAGCAATGGAATAATAATTCCCCAGGCAATGAAAGTACAGGAATAAAAGTACTTACCCTCCAGCCTGTGATTTTTTTTTTCCCCCTTTCTTTCCTTTTTTTTTTTTTTTTTTATTTTCTTTTTCTTTTTATTTATTTATTTATTTATTTATTATTTACTGTGCTTTTTATTTGCTCTGGGCTGCATTTGATGAAGTATTGTTTAAACAACGCCGAGCAAAATGGATATGGGGAGATGGAAAATAGAAAGAGGAGGAATTTTAACCAGGTGGATGTATGCATTTGCCTTTAAGGTGGACAGCATTTGGTTTATCAATTATTTCCTTTGGACTTTTCAAAAGAAGAGAAAGAAATGACAAAAACAAGTGGCTTGGTGAAGAGGTGGAGAGAGTCATTTAGAGCTGTCTCTGCACAGAGCCGTTCAGCTGTAAATGGGTTGCAAACAACAAGCGAGAAGTGAACTTGGTGCAGCATTGTAGCCCCCGCTCCTTCCCCCTCCCTCGCCTCACTAATGTACCAATGAATGGCCTGGCACAGGGCTGAGAGCCCAGGCACACACACGCACGCACAGAGGCTGGTGGAGGGCACAGGGATGGGGGGAGCACGGGGAGGGTGGTACCACACAATTCAAAGAGTGCTTTAAGGTGTACACTCCTTTCAGTAATTGAGGAAGAAGCTGCATTTCACTCGCTGATTTCCTGCCTTTTTACAGGTTTTAACAAGCATGATGCTTTTAATAGCGGTTTGAGTACTGCCTCTTTATGAAGGCTCTCTTTTTTAAAGCAGCTTTAACTATACCCTTTCTGTCAGTAATGCCTGAAAAACTTCTACCTTTAATCATTCCTGGATCAGGCAGCAAACAAGCAGCTCCTTTTCCTTTTTCAATTACTTGCTGGATATTCAGCACACACAGAAAAAAGAAGGAGGGAAAAAAAGAAAAGGCAGCAGCATCTTGAGCCTGTCAGGTATTAAATGCAGCTCTTTGCTGCTGCCTTAAAATAACGCCAAGGATCTGGCTTCAGCCAACATGAGGCAGAAATAAAGTTTGAGCTGCAGTCCTCTCTTTTGTCTGCTGCCTTGTGAGAAGGCATCGCAGCACTCTTCAGACAGTGAGACCTTTTCTAGCCCCTGTGGGTGCTGACCCTTGGCTAAGAGGTGCTGACCCTTCTGATCCTGAGACCCTCAGCACCTCATGGATGCTTGGTGCTGTTCTGGGAGGCATGGAATCCTGGCTTTTTTGAGCTGCTGATTCCAGGAGGGAGCAAGGCCAGGCTGGATGAGGCCTTCAGCAGCCTGGTCCAGTTGGAGAGCTTCCCTGCCAGTACTGGGGGGTTGGAACTAGACGACCTTCAAGGTCCCTTCTAACCCAAGCCATCCTGTGAATCTGTGAGTCTTGATGGAATTACTTTGACAGAAAGGTGAGGTGAGGGATCCTTTGTGGACACCCGACCACAACAGAGGAAATTAATNGCCATTCCCCACCCAGCCTGGAGCTGTGCTTGGCATTGTGCCTACCCAGGTGCAGGACCTTACACTTGGCCTTGTTGAATGTCATGAGGCTGGCCTGGGCACAGCTCTGCAGCCTGTCCAGGTTCCTCTGGATGGATCCCTGCCCTCTAGCTTCAAAGGAGGTTGGAGCTTAAAATACAAAGAAGGCTGAAGATCTGGGCTAGTATGAATCAGGAGAAACAGGAATAGAAAACCAGGAGGTCTGTTTCCAGCTGTTGTCATCCTTAAAATAGTTCTCTGGGTCTTAGGCAGATGAAACCTGCAGAAGGAAAGTGTAGTTGGCCTGATGGAGTCTTCTGCTCTTCTCTCCTCCTTGCTTGCAGAATCTCAGTGCTGGTTAAATTGGAGAAGATCTTTAAGATCAACTCCAACTGTTAGCCCACCCCTGCTCAGTCCACTGCTGAACTATGTCACTGCCTGCTGTACCTACATGTGGTGTAGATGTGTTCCAGCTCCAGTGGAGAGCTTGGTCTGAGGACAAGGGGTCAGACTGGGTTGATTTAACAGTGCTGGAGAAGCCAATTCCACAGCCAAATCCTTCATGCCCACCACTCACTCGTTTCACTCTGGTGGTCATGAGTGGTGTAAGCTCACATTAGGGTTGCTTTAGTGGTTCATGGGCAGAGCTTCCCTGTCCTGCTTGTATTTTGAAAGCTCAGTCTGAGTCTTTGAGCTGCCTGCAGGCTGGAGGCTCATTCACACTGGTTTAGTCAATGCTGGTTGTGCAGAAGGGTGGTGCTGGGTGGTGCTAGGAATTGTCTGCAGTGTTTCTGGGCCAACAGCAGGGTAGCCTGGGCCACATTTGCCATTTCTCCCAAGAAGCCATGGAAAATGCAAGGCAAATCCTGGAATGTGATAAAGAAAAAAAAAGAGGATGGGTGCAGCCTTTTGGTGGATCCAGTCAACAGCAGTGTATTGAAGTCTTCTGCAGGAAAGGATGTGCTCCATTGACTGGAACTGGAAACTGAAGTTTCTGAAAAGTAAAGTTTTTAATAGCAGCTCTGATGACACCAAAGTGGAGAATCACGGAGGGACTTTCCCCTCTGATAGATGCTGCTTCAGTCTGCAGTAGATAAAATGCAGAGATAATGTCAATGTTGTTGCAGGATAATAGTGCCCTGCTGCTACTCAAATCCAGGCTAATCCAGGACATTTATTTTCCAAGCAGGAGCCATTGATCTGCAAGGATGTTTGCTGCTGCTTTGCAGGGGAACTGCAGGTAACATAGGCAGAGACAGGAGCTGGCAATGGTGAGTTAGCTCAACTAACGTTGGTGCTGATGGGCATCTCAAGTGGTCTGGGGTGATGGCCGTGATGAGGCTGGGCAAACAGGGATTATTTCTGGTCTTGAGACGTGGCCACTCAGAGCTAATGGGATCCAGCATTCCTCTGCGGATGCAAAGGTCAGAACAGAGCCAGATGGACCCCAGCCTGATCAGGAGGGTGAAGCAGACCTGATCTGTTCAGGACTGCTCTTCTTTAGGGGCTTTGTCAGCAAGAGCCAGAAGGCAAAAGATAAATATGAAGATCTGAGGTTCAAAGGTTAGTTATTTTCCTTAGGGGAAAAGGTATCTCCTGCAAGAACAGGTGAAGGTTAGTGCTCAATAGGTCACACTCTTTAACCTTTCTGCAGCACTCTTTGGTCATTTGATATTCAAGCCCCTTCCCTATAAATGCCAGGAGTGTTCCATACGATTTCCACAGACACAGACCTGAAGAAAGAAGGTTGTGGACTTAGGAAACCTCTTGAGAAGGGCTCATTTCAGGGTAAGTTTGTCTGTGCTCTGTGAACAAAGTCTGATCTCATTCCTCTTTGTTTTACTCTTCCCACCTGACTTGCACCCAGTGATGGTTACGTGAAAGGCAAGAGGCTGGGGGTGAGTGCAAGCCCCTGGCAGAACAGCTGGAACAGTTGGGGGCTGAGTGCAAGCCCTTGGCAGAACAGCTGGAGGCTGAGTGCAAGCCCCTGGCAGAACAGCTGGAACAGCTGGAGGCTGAGTGCAAGCTCCTGGCAGAACAGCTGGAACAGCTGGGGGCTGAGTGCAAACCCTTGGCAGAACAACTGGAGGCTGATGGGGGCTGAGTGCAAGCCCCTGGCAGAACAACTGGAACAGCTGGGGGCTGAGTGCAAGCCCCTGGCAGAACAGCTGGAACAGCTGGGGGCTGAGTGCAAGCCCCTGGCAGAACAACTGGAACAGCTGGGGGCTGAGTGCAAGCCCCTGGCAGAACAGCTTGCCCATTGTTCCTGCCAGGTGTGTCCCAGCACGTGCCCTGCCCCAGCCCACTGCAGAGTCCAAGGCAGCATCCACTGAATCCATAAAGCTCCCACTCATGGGTGCTGCAGTAACTTCCCTGAGCTCTGCATTTCCAGATGCTGATGTCCTGTTTGAGCCCTGTGCTGGGCAATGACCCAGGCTGTGCTTACTGCAGCTTCCTGAGTGTACATGTGGACATACACCAATCCTAACTTGTCCTTTCATGTAAAGTGTGCAAGGAAAGGGGAACAGTAAGAGGTTAAAAGTAAGGAAAAAAGTATTTGGCGTGAGGGTGCTGCAGCCCTGCAGCAGGCTGCCCAGAGAGGCTGTGGAGTCTCCTTCTCTGGAGAGATTCCAAACCCACCTGGACACTGTGATCCTGGGCAAGCTGCTGTGGGTGACTCCACTGTAGCAGGGGGCTTAGACTGGATGATCTCCAGAGGTCCTTTCCAAGCTCTCCCACTCTGTGATTCTGTGAATTCACAGCCAAGGATCTGCAGGCTGGCTCCACGGGGAAGGAACGGAGTGAGGACCGCAGCATGCCCTGCTCTGAGCTACTCAGGCCCAGGGTTTCCAGTGGCTGCAGAGAAGTGCCCCCAGTCTAGTGGGAATTGCACAAAGGCTCCTGGCTCCTGAGAGAGCTCTGTCTGGGAGAGTTTGTGCAGGTGTCAGTGATGGAGCACTCATGCTGACCAAATCACCCCCAGCATAACCTACAGTGCAGGCAGGACAGAACTAGAGGGCTCAGCTTTGCTCCTTTTGGAGAGGTTCGAGTTTTGGTGGCTTGGATTTTGTAGGCTTGCCCAGATTTACCAAAGGGAAAGGACATTTCAATTCCCTGAGCACTGGCACAGGCTGCCCAGGGAGGTGGTTGAATTCTCATCCCTGCAGGTGTTTAGAAAACACAGAGATGTGGTGGTGAGGGACATGGTTTAGCACCAGCCTTGGCAGAGGTAGAGAATGGTTGGACTGGATGACCTTAAAGGTCTTTTCCAACCAAAATGATTCTATGATTTGGCCACTAATTATGCACTGTTTGGTTTCAGCTCTCAGAGCACTCTGTTGAACTTTGCTGTGCTCCCTAGACAGAAATGACACTGTTGGATATTTGACAAGGATGGTTTGTGTCTAACGCAGAGGTGTGGCCAATCCTGCTCCCTTCTGCAGTGTGTTGGGAACAGAGCTGAGGAGCTGGGATCAGATCTGCTCCCAACCTGCTGCCCTTGTCCGTGCCAGGAGTTTTGTTCTTTTTTCCCTCCAATCCTGCTTTTTTAATATAAATAAAAAACTTGATCTCTGCCACTGGGAAACTGCATCCCATTTTTTCTCCTAACAGAAAAATGGGAATAGGTTTCCTTTAACTAGTGGAAGGGTCTAGACTCTAAAAAGGTTTTTATTATTGTGCGCCCGGGGTCCTTAGTTTTAGACATCTATCTTCTGGCGAACCAGTAGGGAACTAGCAAGGCAGTATTTTGCAACTCCTAGACCCTCAGCTCTAAATAATGACTCCAAGCTGAAATTGAAGCAGGTGCATCATCTTCTTCATCGTGTCACTTCTAGCACAGACATTATACTTTATGGGCTTCCACTATCAAAATAGTTTGTGCAGCGGACCCTAAAAGTGGCGCCGCATCAATCAGTCAGCCCAGCCTTATTGCCTCAGCTTTCCTTGCAGCAGCCTTGCAAGTGGCATTTGAATACCCAATGAGCAACTCAACGGCATCCAAACGCATTGGAATGCAGCACCATGGCTCTGTGCTTGCTCTCAGGTTGGTAGACACACTCCAAGGAACACCCCGAGGCATCAGTCACACAGAGCCAGTGCATCCCAGGTGTAACCACAGCAGTCCTGCCTCACCAGACCAGCTGAAAGGGATGGACTCAGTCAGACATGGTGGTTGGCACAGGTTCCTGGGGTGAGCCACACTCCAAGAACACCCTGAGGCATCAGCCACACTGAGCCAGTGCATCCCAGGTGTAATCACAGCAATCCTGCCTCACCAGACCAGCTGAGAGGGATGGATTCAGTCAGACGTGGTGGTTGGCACAGGCTTCTGGGGTGAGCCACACTCCAAGGAACACCCTGAGGCATCAGCCACACTGAGCCAGTGCCTCCCTGGTGTAACCACACCAATCCTGCCTTGCCAGACCAGCTTGGAGGGATGGATTCAGTCAGGCACAGGCTCCTGGGGTGAGCCACACTCCATCTAGGAGTGGTCCAGATGGAACAAGGTTTTCAAAATAGAGTGAAAACTGGAGCAGGGTGGTTGGGCAGGCAAGCAAGCAGAGGGCTGGTTCTTGTTGTGGGGCTGCACAGGAATTGTGAGGGTCTCACTCACTGAAGCAGTATTTTCACATTCTGCATTTGAGATGTGCAACCTGTACCCTCTGCTCCTGGGCCCTGGCAATTTGATCTGCACTGGAGGTCCTGAGGTGTGATAGTTGTTACTGAGAAGTGCCAGGGTTCTCCTTGCTCTCTGCAGCTATTTGGCCTCTTTGACATGGAGGCATCTCATGGGCTTGCCATAGGCATTATATGTGGGCATTAGTTCTGCCCTCAGCAAGGACAATGTTAGGAGGGGCAGAGACACTTAGAGTGGCACTGAACTGCCTGCTGATGTAAGTATGGCCTGTGGAAACATGGCCAGACCCCAGGAACATCAAACAGAGTGGCCAGCTCAGTCAGCTGTGTGGCACAGTC
>WBNM01010103.1:54165-89289 GCA_013399055.1 Ramphastos sulfuratus | reverse complement strand
TCTGACACTTCAAACCCATTCCCCTTGTCCTGGCATTCCAAGCCCTTGTCAATAGTCCCTCCCCAGCCTTCCTGCAGCCCCCTTCAGATCCTGCAAGGCCACTCCAAGCTCTCCTGGAAGCCTTCTCTTCTCCAGGCTGCACAGCCCCAACTCTCTCAGCCTGTCCTCACAGCACAGCTGCTGCAGCCCTCTCAGCATCTTGGTGGCCTCCTCTGGACCCACTCCAACAGTTCCATGTCCTTCCTGTGCTGGGGGCTCCAGAACTGCACCCAGGACTGCAGGTGGGGTCTGAGGAGAGCAGAGCAAAGGGGCAGAATCCCCTCCCAATCACAGAATGAATTAGGTTGGAAGGGACCTTAGAAGTCATCCAGTTCCAACCTCCCTGCCATGGGCAGGGACACCTCTCATCTAGACTTGGCTGCTCAAGGCCTCATCCAACCTGGCCCTGAACACCTCCAGGGAAGGGCCATCCACTGCCTCCCTGGGTGACAGCTCCCTGACCTCTGCAGCTACCCAGTCTGCAGCAGACAGCTCACCAATGCCAGCAGGAAGCTGATAAATGCTCAGATCCCTGAGCCTGTCTCCACCGCCTGAGCAGAGTACAAGAAGTTAGTGTGTGAGTTGAAGTTGCAAGTTAGTGAGGGACACATCCAAAGCTGTCCCAGGTACCCACACCAGGAGAATATGCAGCAGGGTAGCTGTTGAGAAAGCAGCTGAGCAAAGGAAGGGAATGAGTGATTCAGGAGGTCACATTTCCAGAAGAGGAGCTAATGGGCAGAGCGGAGATGGGCTCCCAGCACCACCCCGAGAGCATATTTCCTGTGGCAGAGGTAGCTTATTAATGCCTTGTGGCAGGGAATGAACTCTGCAGGGTAACACTTCGGGCTCCAGGATCAAAATCTGCAGCCACGTTTGCCTGTCTAAAACCTGCCTTTGTGTACCGACTGCGTATGCTTAGAGACTCCCATCTGAATTTTGCTTCCTCAGTGTAGGAATAAACTCAGACAATTTTTAGATACTTACCAAAATATCTTCTAAGTAAAAAATTTAAAAGTCCCCATTAGTATTAAACATTTCCTCTTCATGCTGTCAGTGCTGCCACAGAAAGAGAAATGTACCTCAGCTTGGCTCAAGCTTAAATTCTCCTTCTCCTTGTGCTCTTTAAATAGCAGATTGTCAGCTTAAGAAACTTGTTGCTGCTGATGCCTGTGATTCATGATCCAGCTAAGAGAACTGGGAACTTAATGGCTGTTTTTCATATCCTGATAGCTGCATTGTGCTCTAATCCCCTGGCTTCTACTTTTAAATTCATTTAGATGTATCGCAGTGGCAGTTGCAGCTCTCAAGCCCCATGGGGCCTGGTTTTATCTCCCTGCCGGGGCTAAGCCTGGCTTCAGCAGGGCAGCTCCTGGCTCACAGGCGTGGAAAGGTGGTGGTGAGGCTGCTGGCTTGAAGGAAGTCAAAGAGCTGCAACTCAGGTCAGGATTTTTCTCTTTAGGTTAAGGGTCTGGGATGATGAAAAGCTCAAGATGAGGCTGCAGTGTGAGTGCAGCCCAGACAGCAACTGTGTGCTGGGCTGCAGCAAGAGCAGTGTGGGCAGCAGGGCAAGGGAGGGGATTCTGTCCCTTTGCTCTGCTCTCCTCAGACCCCAGCTGCAGTCCTGTGTGCAGTTCTGGAGCCCCCAGCACAGGAAGGACATGGAAGTGTTGGAGCCAGTCCAGAGGAGGCCACCAAGATGCTGAGAGGGCTGCAGCAGCTCTGCTGTGAGGACAGGCTGAGAGAGTTGGGGCTCTGCAGCCTGGAGAAGAGAAGGCTTCCAGGAGACCTTGGAGTAGCCTTCCAGTATCTGAAGGGGGCTACAGGAAGGCTGGGGAGGGACTATTGACAAGGTCTTGCAATGCCAGGACAAGGGGCAATGGGTTTGAAGTGGCAGAGGGGAGATTGAAAGTGGATGTTAGGAGGAAGTTGTTTGCAGTGAGGGTGGTGAGACACTGGCACAGGTTGTGAGCACTTCTGTGCTCCACAACCTCCCTGGAGGTGTTCAAGGCCAGGTTGGAGGAGGCCTTGAGTGACCTGTGCTAGTGGGAGATGTCCCTGCCTATGGCAGGGGGTTGGAACTGGATGATCCTTGAGGTCCCTTCCAACCTTCCCATTCTATGATTCTATGATTCTACACTTGTGGAGCTGTGTTTGAAATACCTGGCTGGATATATGAGACATAAACTACAGTCAAAAAATCGTGTTTGCAAGTGCATATTAATTAAAAAGGGACATCTGAAGGCAAACAAACCCCCCCCCCCCCCAAATTCAATGCACCAACTGCTCCTTCCTCAGTTAAGTAACATAATTTGTTCAATTTGTTTTATGTCTCCAAGTGAAGAACCTTTTCCTCCCTGTGATTCATGGATGAAGGTTAGAAAATGGAACAGCAGAAAGGAAATTAACATTTAACCTGCCCACCTGCATATCCGAGCTGATGGCTCAACTGACTGTGGCTGTGAGTAAATTCCCTCAGTAAAACAGGCAGAGGAGCTGCAATATTCATGTGGCTGCTTGTGTCTTGAGGACAGCTTGGGCTGCTTGGTAGCTGCTACAGGCCAAGGTAAGAAGAATAATCTGAGCAGGATGCATTACTGCTGGCATGCACCTGGCATTTCCAGCTAAAACTAAAGGCAGCCAAAACTCACTGCAGCTCGNCTCAGTAAAACAGGCAGAGGAGCTGCAATATTCATGTGGCTGCTTGTGTCTTGAGGACAGCTTGGGCTGCTTGGTAGCTGCTACAGGCCAAGGTAAGAAGAATAATCTGAGCAGGACGCATTACTGCTGGCATGCACCTGGCATTTCCAGCTAAAACTAAAGGCAGCCAAAACTCACTGCAGCTCGCGGGCACAGCCAAAGTGCATCACCGCAGCTCACTGACACAGCCAAGGTGCATCACTGCAGCTCACTGACACAGCCAAGGTGCATCACCGCAGCTCACTGACACAGCCAGGGTGCATCACCGCAGCTCACTGACACAGCCAGGGTGCATCACCACAGCTCACAGGCACAGCCAAGGTGCATCACCACAGCTCACTGACACAGCCAAGGTGCATCACCGCAGCTCACAGGCACAGCCAAGGTGCATCACCGCAGCTCACTGACACAGCCAAGGTGCATCACCGCAGCTCACTGACACAGCCAAGGTGCATCACCGCAGCTCACAGGCACGGCCAAGGTGCATCACCGCAGCTCACAGGCACAGCCAAGGTGCATCAATGCAGCTCACAGGCACAGCCAAGGTGCATCACCGCAGCTCACAGGCACGGCCAAGGTGCATCACTGCAGCTCACAGGCACAACCAAGATGCATCACTGCAGCTAATAAGCATGAACATGGGCAGTGTCTGAGCAAACTCAACCTGACAGCCTGGAGACCGCAAACTGCCTTTTCTGGATGTAGGTTTGCCCTGCAAGCTGCTGACTGAGCAATTTGGTTGCCCCTTTCCTCATCCACTGCTGAGCAGTGTGAATGGGTCAGCTGGAGTGATTTAAGCAGCAGATCTTTGCTGGCTTGGTTACNGCAGCTCACAGGCACAACCAAGATGCATCACTGCAGCTAATAAGCATGAACATGGGCAGTGTCTGAGCAAACTCAACCTGACAGCCTGGAGACCGCAAACTGCCTTTTCTGGATGTAGGTTTGCCCTGCAAGCTGCTGACTGAGCAATTTGGTTGCCCCTTTCCTCATCCACTGCTGAGCAGTGTGAATGGGTCAGCTGGAGTGATTTAAGCAGCAGATCTTTGCTGGCTTGGTTACACCACCAGGAACAGGTTGGGGAACAAAAGGACGAGCAGGACAACTTGCAGATCTCTAAGGGGGTGGCTGTGCCAAGTAGGGCTGTAAACAGAGGCCATTGTCTCTTGATCTGCTAGCTGGAGCCTGGAATGATGCAATTGGTGATGTGAGGATATCTCAACTCGGTGCTGATGGCTGTAGGAAATGAAGACTACCAAAGAGGCTTAAGATTCTCTTGTCTCCACTTTCCCGAGTGGAGAGAGAGGTTTTGTATCTCTTTGTATGCTTATAGGGTAGTGCTTGATATAGAGGGTGCAGAGCCTTAGCTGTATTTATGGACCCAGTTCCTACCGAGCACTTTGAGGTTGAGGAATGCAGAGAGCAAAACCAAGATGAGGCCAAGAGACAAGGCAGTGGCAGCACCTTCTGCTGTACCAGCACAGCTCTCTTTCAAATGGGTGTTGGGTTTGTGCCTTTGTAACTATTATTAGCACTAATTCCAAGACAATAGCTTCCCAGGTCTTTTTCGGAGAGGTGGAGTAAAGTGCCTGTCTGCACACACTGAGGAGAAGGAGAGAGAAAAAAGGAACTGCAGAATGGCAATAGTGGTGTCTGAACCAGAAGGAAAACCCCTCAGATCCAGCTCTCAGATCCAGCTCTCGGGTCCAGCTCTCAGATCCAGCTCTCAGGTCCAGCTCTGGGCTTGCACTTCACTGGATTAGCAGCGCTTGCAGCCACCTCAGGCACTGAGACTGCTCTGCGGGGAGGGGCAGGGTTCATAGCCTCTGCAAAGCAGCACTAATGAATGCCTTTAACTTAATAAAATGATCATTTGCCAACTACTTACCATCATGTGAACTGGATGCTTTCAGACCAGAGATTAAAAGGAGTTTTCTTTGTAAATCACCCCTGTAGCCATTACTCCCTAAGTCCTGCAGATATAGGGGATGGTCTTTGGTTACTGTTTTTGAAACCCCAGGCTCTCCCGAAGCAGGCTGTGAGGAGTCGTTGGAGTCTGTATTGTTTCAATAATATATGGATTATCACTCTCTAAATACGCAATGACATAAAAGGCAATAATGCCTTTTATGGATCCCATGTGGCCTATTACACTAATGATCCATGAATAATGGGGTCAGGGGATGAGTTTTGAACAGTGCCTTTCTTTGTTGCTTCTTTCTCTCATTTATTTACCCAGGAAAATTCGGTTTTAAGTATCTGCTTTTCAGCGAGGTCCTACCGCAGGCTGAGTTTTTGCCCAGTTAATGGGTGCCAGGGGGGTCAGCTGGCTTCCCAAAGTTTGGGCTATGCCTCACTGGATTTGCTGGGGGCAAAACACAAGAACCTCCCAGTTTTCTGCTTTTTGGTCCCACCGATGCTGAAGCAGAGAGATTTCCAATCGGCACCAGCTCTGCTCAGTCCCTGCGCTGAGCAGGCAGCAACGCTTGGTGTTGGCTGCAGAAATCTGAAGCTCCTGAAGCAGCATTCCCCACACTGCTCACCCAGCCAAGCAGGGGTGCTGCAGTGCAGACAGACCGCCTGGATCCTCACAGTGTAGAATCTCTCCTAAGCAACCCCAATTCCAAACCAGAGTGAAATCGGCACCTGGAAGCCCACAAACAGTTAATCTAATGCCAATCCGACACAACAGAGTGTTTGTTTGGTGCTAATCATGCGTCCTATCTCCTGGCATTAGTGTCCCTCTCACCTCAGACAAGCCTCTGTGTTGTTCCTCTTGATTAACGAGGATCATAGAATCGTAGAGCGTTTTGAGTTGGGAGTGACCTTTAAAGGTCATCTAGTCCAACCCCCCTGCATTCAGCGGGGACATTTGCAACTAGTGCAGGTTGCTCACAGCCCCAAACAACCTGACCTGGAATGTTTCCAGGGACAGGGCATGTCCCACCTCCCCGGGCAGCCTGGGCCAGTGTTTCACCACCCTCACTGTAAGACATTTCCTCCCTGTATCTAGCCAAAATCTTCCCTCTTTTAGGTTAAAACCAACACCTCTTTGTCCTGTTGCAACTGGCCCTTCTAAAAAGTCTGTCCTCATCTTTCTCTAGGTCCCTTTATATACTTAAAGTCTTCCTGGAGCCTCCTCCAGGCTGAATAATCCCAAATATCTCAGCCTGTCATCACAGCAGAGGGGCTCCAGCCCCCTGATAATTCTTGTGACCTTCTCTGATCCTGCTCCAATGGGTCTGTGACTCCAGAGCTGGACACAGCACTGCAGATGAGGTCTCACCACAGCAGTGGCAGAAGGATTGTGTGCCTCCTTCCAAAAGGAACACTGGCACTGCTCCTCCAAGCCCTTAGATGTGGTAGCTCTGCTGCAGAAGGCAGCTCAACTCTGCTCTGGAAAGTAGGTGAGTCCTGAAGAGGATGGCTCCAGCTCTGGATGCGCCAGTGAAGATGCCAGGCACAACACATGGTACCACCATCATGCTCTGGCTGCCCACCTCCATCTCAAGGAAGAGAAGGGCTCCCGTTCTGAGAGGAGCTTGGGCACTGCAGTTTCGTGCCCCTGGGCATGCATCTTGTCTGGTTGTGCCCACATCTGGGTGGCTGCGAAAGTGAGGTAGCTCTTGCTGTTTGCCCGTCTCTCCTGGTTTGGTGTGTACACAGAGCTCTGCAGCTCCAAAGCATTTGTTATTGTTATTGCCTGCTGAATACTATTTGGTGCATTTAATATAGCATAAAGCAATTACAGAAGGTATGGCCAGGCGGAAATACGAAAGGTCTGCCTGGAATCATCATCCGAGTTTCAAACTTTGTTGCTAAAAGACTTCAGGCTGAAACTGTAGCTCAGCAGATGAGCTTTTAATGAAATGACTCCATCATTTCTGGTATAAATGGACAAAACCTACCTAACACGTGGATAATTTTCATTTAATTAGCGAATAATTTGTATTAGGATGCAGTCGTCACATTCTAATTCATCAAAAGGCAATCAGCAATCAGGTGGGAATGTTTCTATCAGGCATGAGCCATGTTTGTACACCTCGATGCTGTAAAATACATCAGTTATTTAGCTGGGAACGTATCAGGTAAATGCTTGTAGGCACAGAACTGTTACAGAGCAGCGCTGAGAAATGAGAAGAGACCTCTGTGAGCAGAGTGTATTCGGCGCTGCTGTAGATGTGGTGCACGGGGGGCGGCTGGGCCGCGTCCAGGCACAGGGGCTGCAGCCACAGAGCCTCTTTCGGCCGTCCGAGCCGGGCAGGCGACGGCGGCTCCTCAGCGAGCGCTGCTGCTGCTGCTGCCGCCTGAGCCGCGCACAGGCTGCGTGGACGATCCGCAGGAGCCGAGGCCGCCGCTGCTGCTGCTGATGCTGCCGCGGAAGCTGAGCGCCCACAAGCATCTTCTGGCACACAGGCTGCAGAAGTCAGGCAGCGCTTGCTGCCAGCCGCTGCGCACGCCGGGCCGGGCTCTGCCTTTAAAAAACGCTTTGCCTTATAATTATATCTTTACAGCCAACTGGGCTAGCCAAATGATTTTCTCCTCTCCCCCTCCCCAAGTCCACTGACCTGTGGCTAATGAGATTTGTGTTTCGATTAGTTGTAGAACATAAATTAAGTAATCAATGAGAATGGATTCCCATCCTTTCTTGTAAAAGAGCTCTGCCGCAGTGATCTGTATTTAATATTCAAATCAATTTCAAATTCTCGGGATGGTTCTGCTAATATGGCAGGCTGGGACTCGCAGCATCTGTATCCCTGCCACAGACTGTAAATATGGGATGTTTATGGAATCGCTCACTGACCTCCAAAGCCTTCTCTGGTCTCATTGATTTACTATTTCACTTAATAGTGGTGATGAGGAGCGCAGGGGCTGGCAACACCATGCGAGAGAGCATTTTCCTTTCATTTACAGGACTGTTAAGACTAAGCAGAAATTACAGGACTTTGAAAAAAAAGAGGCTGTTTGGGTTTGCTACGAAAATTCGGGGTCAATTTTGTGTTCCAACTCGAATTTCCTCTCTTCTAGTGACGGGAGTAAAACACAGCCGGTACCAAAAAGCACTTTGCTGAGGGCCAGGTTCTTTCATTTGCTTTCAAGGTAGAGAGAACTTTATCTTTTGCCCTGCTGTAATTGCCTCTTCCCTGCAATTAACCAGCATCTTGGCATAAAATGTGAAAATTTGTACAGTGTTCGAAGCATCTGTGGCCTTTATGGTGCAAGTTCTGTTAGTACTGAAGCCACAGAAAATTAAATGTTCCCCAAAGAACTTCCAGATGTGTTTTATTCTAATAGGGTCATTATACAGTAAATTAAAAAGCAGGGTAAATGGAACTGTAAAATTTAAATTACTCTAAAACCACATCTCTTTGCTTTGAACATTCATTTGTGGGGTTGCATTTGCAATAAATGTGAATTAGGCAGCTGCAATAACTGTTAATCATATATTTATAAAATAGTAATGAGGAAATGAATAGCAGAGTAAGACAGCTGCACATTTCTCTAATAGTGTGTCAACTGCGAACATAATAAGATGTGGAAAATTGTTTGGTGCTATGCTGATAATGCAGCTGAATGTAAGAGATCACTTCAACCTCTTAACTTTACAGGAAATTATATATAAAATCCATAAAAAGCCATAATAATACATTAGGCCTCTGAATTGTAGTCAATGTTTTCCTTCCCTTTGATTTTTTCCTGAAATGGGCCATACTTTTCCCCAAGTAATCTGCCAAAGATCACTGAGGCTTTTGTTTCAGGCTGCACTTTATTCACCATCTTGCAATTCCATTTAAGAAATGATGCTCCTAAAAGCCCAAAGTGAGCTAACTTCCCTGCTCCAGGAGAGCAGGAAAGCTGCAGGAGCTCCTACCTGTCTCTCCTCAGAGTTTTGCCAGGTCTTGAGCATCCCAACTCTGAGCCCCAGTGTTGTTTGTCATCACTGTTGAAAGCAGAGCTCAGTTCAGAACCCCACACATGGCACAGCAAAAAGTGGAACTGAAGTTTTATATATCCATCCATCTGTCTTCCTTCCTTCCTTCCTTCCTTCCTTCCTTCCTCTATCTCTCTATATAACCACAGCTATTTTATGTATATATATATGTAAAATATATGAAGTTTCAAATATATATATGTAAAAAAAAAAAATTTATATATATATATATTAGAAAAATGAGTGGCTGTTGAGGTGGCCTGAGGGCATCTGCTGTCTTTTGCAGCCATGCTAACATTTAAGAAAGCTCAAGATG
Source organism: Ramphastos sulfuratus (assembly GCA_013399055.1). Classification (NCBI taxonomy): domain Eukaryota; kingdom Metazoa; phylum Chordata; class Aves; order Piciformes; family Ramphastidae; genus Ramphastos; species Ramphastos sulfuratus. Next base: position 80,305 of record WBNM01010103.1, on the reverse strand, counting down.
GTTGCACAGAACAAGGCAAGCAACCTCGACCAAGAAGCAAATGGAAATATTTGGAGATATGTGCCCTGCTGCCAGGTGCTGCTCCCTTGCAGTTTTAACCAGCCTTAAGTGAATTTTGCAGCTGACTCGGGGTGAAGAGCAGAATTAGAAAGCTAACGGGAGAAAAACGAGGCAAGTGCTGGGCTGCAAACAGCCCCTGGGCCAAGCAGGGACTGGCTGCTAACGTGTCACAGGAAGGCTGCCACGGGAAATGTCCCTTCCCAGAGCGGCAGCACTCAGCACGGGAAAGCGAGAAGGGAACGAGGGAGCCGATCCCGCGCTCGCTGGCGCCGCGGGTTAACGAGCCCTGCCCTGGGGTCGGAGGCTGCCTTAAACCCCTCTGGTTTTAGCTGCTAGGCTGGCAGCCAGGTGCCGAGGAGAGCTCAGCAGGGAGCGCAGGGGTGAGGTGGGCACGGGGAGCCTGACCCCCGGAAAGCACGAGGGGGTAGCAGGCATCCCAGCTTTGCTACGGAATAAACGCAGCGGCTGAGGAGTCCCTCTTGACGCCGGAACGCATCTGCCTGAGTGACTTTACTGCCTCGCTCTACCACACTGTGATGCAGCTTAAAAGTTCAGTGGTTTGTTATTTTATTTAATGATTTTAAAATGAATTCACTGCCTTCGCATTCAGAATGGCACAACCAGCTCACTGCTTTTTGGTTGGTTGGTTGGTTTTGGATTTGTTTTGTTTTGTTTTTTATTTTGTTTGGGGTTTTTTGGTGTGTGTTTTGTTGTTGTTGTTGTTTAAAATACAGAGAGAAGGGAAGACTGAAGATCCTCTAATCATTAGTTTCACAAATTGAAAGCTTTTTCAGGGCACAAGATGCAAGATACCCTCCAAAGGTCGGACCATCAAGGAGAAATGAATCCTCTCTGGGCAGCAGGGAGACCTTTTCAGTCAGTGCTGTGTTACAGGGCCAGGTGAGAGGCCACAGAGGNCGAGGGAGCCGATCCCGCGCTCGCTGGCGCCGCGGGTTAACGAGCCCTGCCCTGGGGTCGGAGGCTGCCTTAAACCCCTCTGGTTTTAGCTGCTAGGCTGGCAGCCAGGTGCCGAGGAGAGCTCAGCAGGGAGCGCAGGGGTGAGGTGGGCACGGGGAGCCTGACCCCCGGAAAGCACGAGGGGGTAGCAGGCATCCCAGCTTTGCTACGGAATAAACGCAGCGGCTGAGGAGTCCCTCTTGACGCCGGAACGCATCTGCCTGAGTGACTTTACTGCCTCGCTCTACCACACTGTGATGCAGCTTAAAAGTTCAGTGGTTTGTTATTTTATTTAATGATTTTAAAATGAATTCACTGCCTTCGCATTCAGAATGGCACAACCAGCTCACTGCTTTTTGGTTGGTTGGTTTTGGATTTGTTTTGTTTTGTTTTTTATTTTGTTTGGGGTTTTTTGGTGTGTGTTTTGTTGTTGTTGTTGTTTAAAATACAGAGAGAAGGGAAGACTGAAGATCCTCTAATCATTAGTTTCACAAATTGAAAGCTTTTTCAGGGCACAAGATGCAAGATACCCTCCAAAGGTCGGACCATCAAGGAGAAATGAATCCTCTCTGGGCAGCAGGGAGACCTTTTCAGTCAGTGCTGTGTTACAGGGCCAGGTGAGAGGCCACAGAGGTCTGGGTGGACTGGCAGAGGTCAGGAGCTCTGCAGCACCCTCAGCTCTCAGCCTCATGTAAAACCTTTACGGTCACTCCCTGGACCTAACCTTTAGCCTTCACCAAGCTGTTGCCTTTAATGGATGTGGCTTTTTTTTTTTTTTTGTAGGTTAGGGTGCAGCACAAACCTTTTCTCCTGCCCTAAGAACTACAAAGCTATTTCACAGCGGCCAGGTGGGAAGGAAAAGTGCCCTTGCTGTAACCCTGTCAAAGGAAATACTGTTCACACAGCACCACCACCTCACCCTGAGCTCTCGTGGGCAAAAGAGAGGGATACAGGCAGATGGATGTGGGCAGGGACATGGATACGAGGATCCAGCCAGGCTGAAGGTGTCCTAGGAAATGTTGGCCTTCTGCTGGCTGAGACAAAGCAAAAAATTGTTGGTGTTATTAAATGTAAGTTAAAGGCTAAGCAATGGAAAATGGGCTGTTTTCAAATCCTTTTTCTTTGAAACAGAGGCTTCAATTCTCCGGGAGAAGCAAAGTTCAAGCTCTCATTTCCCATTGTACATTTCTGTGTTAGTGCCTCACCAAATAGCAGTTCATTTCTGGAAATCCTATTACTGTCCACACTCAAGCAGCAACTTTAACAGATACATCTGTTACCTGGCAGCTTCTTCCTACACAGCTCCCACCTCTGCGAGTTAACGCTCGCCGTTTTAAAGGGAAAATGGAAATAGCCCAGTTCTGAACAATGCATGTGGAGGGGGGGGTCAGAAAAAGAGCACAGGCCACTGTCAGCTCCCAGAGCCCCCTCTCCTCTCACCTCCTGATCAGCACAGAGAGAGAAAGCAGACCAATGCACGATCATTATCTTGGTGTGTGGACACCAAAGAACTAATGCAATGGGAAAGGTGAAATATATGGGCTGGAAATTCAAATTCATTAGGCACACAGCAAGCCCATGCTGCAGTGGAGCTGTCATCTAAATTAGATAGGGACAGTTCCATGGGTAGTCTGGCTGAGATGATCTACAGCTTGCTCACTGGGGCTATGGCATGATTTCATTGCTGTTTAAGGTCTGCAGGGCTAGGGCCCTGTCATTGTCTCATGGACCCGGGCTGGAGTGGAGCTGGATCTTGCATCAGGGAAGGCTCAGGCTGGATATCAGGAAATATTTCTTCACTGCAAGGGTTCTCAAACATTGGAACAGGCTGCCCAGGGCGGTGCTGGAGCCTCTGGGGGTGTTTAAGCAGTGCATGGACCTGGTACTTGGTTTAGTGGTGACTCTTCTGTGCTGTGTTGGGGGTTGGACTGGATGAGCTTGGAGGTCTCTTCCAGCCAGATGCATTCTGAGGTTCTGTGAGTTAGCTGCTTGAAGGATTTCTATGCATATATGTGTAGGTATGTGATTTTTTTCGGATGAGATGAGTCTGAGTTTGCACCCACTGGAATTGAGGCAGATCTTTCCACTGAGCTCAGCAGGGAAAGCTCTTTCCTCACTCTTTCCCTGTGCATTGCATTCCAGCCCTGTGAGACACTCTTTGCACAAAGACTGCATGCTTCACTGTTCAGGATCCAAAGAGCCAGGTCCCCTCCAGGCAGCTCCCAAGCAAACCCAGATGCTTTGTATCCATACAGACATCCTTCACTTTCCCCATCCCAGGCAAGGAGAAGCGAAGCGTTAGGTCTCCACTCCTACTCAGGAAGACATTGGCTTGATGTGCCAGTGGTGAGCTCAGCTGGGCCATTCCGGACTTCAGGAAACATCTCCCTCCCCACCATCATCAGAGGTGTATGAGAGACATCAGCAGCAACGCACTGCCAGGTGCTGGTGTGTGACATGGAAGTGTGGCCAGCCCCATGCCGAGGGCTCTGGGTGCTGCTGTGTCTCCTGCATGACGCACAGGACTGTTTTGCTTGGAAGAGGCCTTTAGCTCACCCAGTCCAATGCACTGCTCAGGTGCTAAAGGCTGCTGGTCCCAAGTGCGTTTGGTACCAGCTCTGCCTGACATCTGTCAGCAGTAGTTATTCATACTGTAAACAGGGGCATGTGCATGAAAAATGCAGCACCAGGCACCATCGTTTAGGCAGACAAATGCTGGTGACATCTCTTCCCTGAGCACTGAGTATGAAAAGCCTCCCCCCAACTGCTAAAGGGGGAACACGATTTGATAGTCCTTACCCAGGCCGCGGACGCTGCTCCTTGCAAACCAACGTCGGCAATCGGTTCCATTTCTCAAACAAAATGATTCAATTGCTCTTATTGTGGAATCATTATTTTATTGCTAAAACCTTTTAAAATGTTAATTAATGTGCCCCTTGAAAAGCTTTCATCTTGCCTGACTTTGCTCTTCTACCAACAAAAAAAGAAAATAATAATAATCTCTCCTGGTTGTGGCTTGTGAATTGAGTGAGAATTCAGCCTTTACCTTTCCACTGTTTGTCTCCTCTTTTTTTTAACGCTTGGAACTGTTTTCCTTAGCTGTAATATTTATATGAATTTAACTTTAATTTTTCTTTGCTTTCATCTTCTGAGTTGGTCAGCACAAAGCGCAGCTCACTCCTCCTCTGTCGCTTCCCTGTTTGTTTGCTTTAACAATAGATTCATTAACTGGGTTTTGGTGCTCGAGCCACGCGGACACATCCATTTCAAAGGAGGCTTTAATGGCATTTCATATTTTTCTACATTAAGGAAGATTAAAGTATATTACAATACCCTTTACTGCTCTATTTTCTTCATTTTAGAAGTGGTCAGTTTTAAGGAAAAGAAAAAAAAAAAAAAGAAAAAAATTTCCCCCCTTTCTTTCATCTGCAGTGCTCAATAAATTGTCCAGGCCTTTCAGATGATAGTTCCAGCAAATTGAGTTCTATATTACAACTCTGAACCATTGTTTAGCCCATCATCAGTCAGATAAAGCACTCCTATTCACACAGGACATCAAAAGAACAAATATATGTTCAAAGTGGCTAAAAAGATTACTGCGACTCGGATGTATCATTTTGTTAATTGTTAGTGATTATTCTGCTAGTTTAGAGGTGCTAAATTTGCTGACTCTGAGCTCATGCTTGTGATGTAATCAGAGAGTAATATAGAGATATCCATGGCTGGAAATTACACCATTCAAAAAGGGTCAAGTCTATCATCTTCTAATAGCTGAAGGTGGGCTAATAGCAACGTTTTAATGAGAAGAAAGATGCAGACTGATGCCTTCATTTCACATGTACAGCACAGCACAAAGTGCCGGCGCCTGCAGTCAGTCAGGCATCCGCCGCGGTGGGTGCTGAGCCAAATTCAGCCTTGGTGCAACTCGGGATGGGTTGGGTTGCCCCTAGGAGCGCTCTGCCCTGGTGTAAATGAGCTGGTTTGCTTGGTGAGACTGGGGGAAGTCGATGCATGCAGGGGCTGCTGCTGCCCAGGCTGCTGCCCAGGCTGCTTCGCAGGTGCTTACTGCTCTGCACTCTGAGCAGTCTCTCGGAAGCCACTGGCAGCACTTTGGGTGTTTCAGTGGCTCCCAATGGTTTGTCCTCTCAGATCCAGGTGCAGTGGGGAGGCACTTTCAGGAGTGAGAGGCAGAGACACAGAACCTGAGACCCTCCAAGCTACCAGCAGCTGGAAAGGACCGAGTGGCTACCACTAAGGTAAGGTCACAGAGAAGGTAGCAGAGCCAGCAGAGGAGCTCCTCTTGCCTGCCAGCTCCTGGGCACTGAGGCTTCCTCCGCAAGCGCTGCCACGCGAGTACCTCCTTACAAGCAGAGGTGTTTGCAGCCTACCAAGTGGGCACAAGGAGGTCTTGGCAGGCTCCTGCTCTTCAGAGGCAATTTCAGCACTCTCACAAATGCACACATTTTGAATAGCTGCTGCCCACAATTACAGGCTGCATTTCTTTCCTGCGCCGTTTTCCCCTGCACTGGACGAGATGGAAAGGCAGTGCCGAGGATGCCTGCTCTCGTGTGAGGCTGGAAGAAAGATTTTGCAGCAGAGCAGTGGCAGGGTGCAGGTTTTAGGCAATAAGCAGGCAGCCTCGCTCCCTCCAAAGGAAAAAAAGAAAATAATGGGAAACTGTAACATTCATTTGGAGGCCTCAAAGGCATAAAAAACCCAATTCCAACTGTTATAGGTCCCTGCAGGAGTCTACAAAAGAACTAAGCTTTTTAAGTAAGAAAACTAGATTTTGGCCCAGAGGGCCCTGTCATTGCTGCTTAATAGATGAAACTCTTTTGATACAAATATGCTGTTTACTTCTCAGCTTCAGCTTTCATAAAATATAACCTTTTTTATGATTTACGACCCTAGAAAAAGTGCAGGATGGATTTTTAGCTCTGAATTGGTTGAATGTCAACAAGAAAAATATAGATAACATATAGAAGTAGCAGGGTGTTAATGCCACACAAAATGATGAAATTATTTTTGTGGGGGAAAGTTAAGTTTGCTCTTGAAGTTCTTTGTGAGTGAAACTGAGGAAAATGTTTTGCTGGCAGAGCCACGGGGAGCTTGGCAGAAGGCTCCCTTCTCCCTCTGAGATCAAGGAGGTCTGCCTAGAAGCTATCCAAGTGGTGACACAGAGCCCAGATGTGGTGCCAGGGAGGGGTGGGTGGTGCCATGTGGCTTGTTGACCTCCTGCTGGTGCCCAACACTTTGCCATGCTTTGCCCAAGGAATGATTCAGAATGTTGGAGGTGTCCCTGCCTATGGTGGGGGGGTGGAACCATTCTATGATTCTATGAATTGCCAGCAGCACCTCTTCAGGGGACAGAGTTATTGCTAAGCATTGAGAAGTTACCAAACATACTCTTGCAAGAGTGGTCTGGGGGTGACAGTTGGCTGCAAGACTCCTTTCACCTTCCTCCTTTCAGCTTTCTGAGCCAGATGCTGCAGCCCTGGCAGAAGATCAGAGCCTTTGACCACTGATTCACAACCACATTTTGAACATGCTTCAGCACCTCTCCTCTTTGTCCAGCTTTGCTGCTTCCTCTTCCCCTGCTTCTCATATTGCTGCAATTGTCAGCCAGGGACTGATCTCCAGCTTTGGTCCCTTGCATCTCTCCATCCATGTCCAAAGAAATTCTATGACAGGATTATCAGTGACTGCTGTAAGAGAGAAGGCTCTGCCAGAGGGTTGGAAGGGCACAATGAGCTTCCAGTCTTGCCTGCCTTGAATGCTCTTGGACAGGCAATACAGGAAGGCTCTACTCATCCCCAGGGAGGAAAGCAAGGCTGGAGGCCACCAAGATGCTCAGAGGGCTGCAGCAGCTCTGCTATGAGAGCAAGCTAAGGAGCTGGGGCTCTGCAGTCTGGAGAAGAGAGCTTGGAGTGGCCTTCCAGGATCTGAAGGGGGCTACAGGAGGGCTGAGGAGAGACTATTGACAAGGTCTGGTAATGACAGGATGAGGAGGAATGGGTTTGAACTGGCAGAGGGGAGATTGAAACTGGATGTTAGGAAGAAGCTCTCTGCAGACTCTTGTGATTAACAAAGAACAACTAAGAGAGGTGAGAGGAAGCCAGCAGCTTCCTTTAGCTCCCAGGGTGCTGCTTTTCCCCCCCCTGACAGCCATACTGCTGCCTGGAGACAAACTGAACAGACAAGAGCTGTTTGGATGTGTGGGTCAGTGATTAAAAAGAGCCACAGGGAAAATGTTGGTGATGAAATGAAGCTGGATGCATCCTTGCTCTGAAGACTAAAGGCAGGAGTGTTAAGGTGCAGACAGTGCTGGTGCCAGGAGGGTTGCAGAGATTTCCTTCATGGGTGCCTGCTTTAGGTTGTCTGGTTTGGAGCTTCTCTGCTCAGCATTAGTGAGGTGCTGGTTTTTCAGGTGGCTTCCCACCTCGTTCGAGACCCTGGTGAACAACAGAAACAACACCAAGCAGCCGCTGATTTTTCTGGCTGCCTGGGGGAAATAGCCTGATCCTAGACAAATTGCCCAGGAAAGTATCTTGAAATGACTTAGCCTGCCACAGAGGCAAGGTTCTAGAAATTGAAAAGGTTTTCACTTTTGAGTCTTCCAACTACTGCAGAAAGAGACATTTGCCAGTGCATGGTCTCTGAAAGCTGTCGCCAGACAAAATAACAAAAATACTCATCTGCAGAGCCCCACACATCCAGCTGCTCTGCCCTGCACTGGCACAGGGGCTCAGGCACCCAGGGTGTGCTCAGGCTCACAGGGTNGGCAGTGCTCAGTCCCCTCAGCATCCTCACAGCCCTCCCTTGCACCCTCTCCAGCAGATCCCTGTCCCTCTGAAACTGGGGAGCCCAAACCTGGCTGCCAGGAGGGTCAGCTGAAACCCAGCAGCTTCAGGGCTTCTGCAGACAATACACACGAGTTTGGCTGGTGGCAAACACCACACACTCATCTGGATGCTTTTCCCTTGTGTGTTACAGCAAACAGAAAAGGAAGCTGCAGTGAAGAGAAAGGCATGGCAGAAGCTTGTGGAAAGCCATGGAAAGAGCCATGGTGCTGGAATGTTACCTGCCCAGAGCTTCTTCACGGGGCCTGAGGAGAGAAAAGCAACTTGGAGCACTGATCCCTGACCCTTGTGCACGAATGGGCTGAGGGTCGAAGTAGGCAGAGCCACACCAAGGCTACCAAGCACAGAGTTTTGTGCTGTCCATGGGATGTGGGATCCTGTCCCAGAGCAAGGAGCCAGGCAAAAGCCCTGTGAGCCCAAACTCTCAGTTCTCAGGGCTTGGCTTCCCTGTGCTGTGCTGACCAGCAGGAAGAACTGGCTCCTGCCCTGAGAGACTTGGTCTCTTCTGAGTGGCACTCACCTATGTCTAGACCAGGCAGCCTTTTGCAAAGGTGAAAACAGTGCCCTTGGCCCAGCCTTCAAGCTGCAAGAACTAAAAAGCAGCAGCTTGTATTGCCCTTGGACAAGATGCTTGGACAGGCTTTCAAACAGCCACAGCCAGGCAGGCTCCAGCAGCTAGAGTGGCACAACACAGGCTGCTTTTCCTTGCAAGGTCCTGGAGGCATCTCACACAAAGGAAGGAGAAGCTGGCACAGCTCACCTGTAACTCCCAGCTGAAAGCAGCATCCACAGTAACTCCCAGCTGAAAGCAGCATCCACAGTAGTCTTGCAGCAGGCAGCAGCAACACGGCAATGGTTTTGCCTATCTGCAAGTGTGCCTCCTGGTTACAGCTTTGGTAAAGCCATGCCAGAAATCTGAAAAACACTGATTTTTGCAAATGGCCTCAGGGCATCTCCATGAGCATTGGTGTGATGATAGGAGAGAAGTCCTCCTCAGAGCCCTTCTGTCTACAGAGCCCATCTGGCAAACCCAGCAGCGCTCACCTTCCGCTGCTGATGGCTGCTGTGGATCAAGTCCTCGGTCCCCCAGCCAGAGGTGCTGAGCAATGTGGTGGTGAAAGACCTGCAGCTGTCGGCTGCTCTGGCTCCAGCTGTTGGCTGCTCTGGCTCCCTTGCCACAGGGTGTCACATTTTCAGCTTCTTGAGAGCAGTCTGAAGCCTTTGGGCTGCCTGTGTTTCATAGCACACATTTCAAAGTGTGAACAAAGCAAACAAAAATACATCCTTAAACCCACCCCTGCAACCCACAAATAAATGAAGAGATGTCATTAATTGTGTGCTGGGCAGCCAGAGGCCTTGGGGCTGTTTTTCCTCTTTATTGACTTCTGCAAAGCCTGCTATTGAGGAAGGTTTTAAGCATGTGGATGAAATTTAGTGCATAGTTTAAGTGCTTACCTGAATGCCTCAGTTCATTTTCCCACTAATCAATCAGTCAATATCTGCACAGAGCTCCAGCAAAGGCCAAGGAGGAGGAGAAGGAGGAGGAGGAAGGCAGATAGGCAGAGTTGGCCATCACCCAGGTGTTCAAAGTTAGCCAGGAAGCAGGCAAGGTAAACATTTGCTTGAGGGCACCTCCAAAAGCAGCAAAACAAAGGAGTGTTGCAGAATCAAACCTGCCTTGCAGCTTGCTATGATGATTCATTGGAAGAGGCTAGAAGACACCCAAATTTCTCAGACTGATGCCTGCTCAGCTGTCCAGGCTGAGAAAATAACCTCAACACTGGATAATTTCAACCTCAGACCAAGCAAGGAGCAGCCTGGGACCCTGCAGAGTGGTACAGGCTTTGTGTAGATAACCTGAGGCCCTTTGATTGCCACTGCTTGGGCTGGCAGCCTGACCATGCTCACTGCTACAACACAGCCTCAACAAGACTTTCACCTGCCTTATTTTCAGTGGTATTACAAGAGCTGGAGCCTTTGTGATTTTATTCTGCCAGTCTTTGGAACTTAACCTTACTTCATCCCTCAGGTTGGAAGACTCAGAAAGAGTGATTGGCATTGGAACAGGCTGCCCAGGGAGGTGGTGGAGTCCCCATCCCCGGAGGAGTTTAAGAGGGGAGGTGGTGGAGTCCCTATCCCCGGAGGTGTGTAAGAGGGGAGGTGGTGGAGTCCCTATCCCCGGAGGTGTGTAAGAGGGGAGGTGGTGGAGTCCCTATCCCCGGAGGTGTGTAAGAGGGGAGGTGGTGGAGTCCCTATCCCCGGAGGTGTGTAAGAGGGGAGGTGGTGGAGTCCCCATCCCCGGAGGAGTTTAAGAGGGGAGGAGGTGGAGTCCCCATCCCTGGAAGAGTTTAAGAGGAGGCTGGACGAGGCGCTTAGTGCCATAGCTTAGTTAATTAGAAGGGTTTGTGTCATTAGGAGCTCATTCACAGCGATTCCCAGCGACCTTCCACGAGGTGCTCCCATCCCCAGCACTGCCAGCTGCCCTGCTGGGTGCTGGTGTTTGCACCAAAAAGATAGTTCACCTTTCCTGCAGCCCTTTTCTTTGTTCCTTTTGGTTTATAGCAATTTCCCTCCAGTTATTTCAGGGCTTTTTTTTGGTTTTGGTTTTTTTTTCCCTTTTTTTGCTAAGGACAAATCTCTGCTTAATAAGAATGCGGCAAAAATCTTCCATCTAAATGCTGAGTGCCCAATGGCACATCTGGCAAAGTGATTCACTGGTGCCAGGAGTATTCATCTCACTTGGGAAGGTCGCTTAGCTGAAGGCGTTGGGCTTCTGTCCCGCTCGGTGGCCTTTGGGTAAAGTGGATTTACTTTGCTTGTCTGCTCTGCAGGCTGGAATTTTGGTAGGGTTTCATTTTCAGGTAGAAAAGCAAAGAACTGTTCAGATATTCTCTGGAAGCTGTCCTGAAAAGTGGCTTGTAATGACAGAACCATAAAGGTCGTGTGCTATTTTCTTTCCATAAATCTGGCAGTGGAAACATTACAGCTTCTCCTGGTCTTTATCCTCTCCCTTGCTGCAAGGTTTTGGCTCCTGTGAAATCCTAAATGTTGGAAATAAAATGCAGAGCACGGAAGAGGGCTGCTGCACCTCCTTGTTATTAGGGGCTGGGACTGGCAACTGGTAGGAAAGGAGGATTATTACAAGCTGAATGCTGGCAGAAGACCCTCGTAGCCCCTTGGAAAGGGTTCCTCACACTGCTAGGGATGTGAAGGGTGACAAACCCTCTTACATTATCAAGTGGAACAAGGAAAACAAGATGGACATAAAATCAGGTCTTGCATTTTTGGTACTGGCCTCTGCTGAAAGCAGCTGGAGGTTGTTGGAGTATATGATCTGCTAAAATGCCAGTCCTGTAATCAGCTCCCATGCAGGCAGCAGAAAAACCAAGGGAAGTGGATCTGAAACCACCTCACCTCATGGCTGTACATCACAGCTCTGCAGCCCTTTGCTAGGGGCCTTTTGGGTTTGTGCTGTGCCGGGGGAGGATTGTGTGTAGTGGTAGAGAGCCAGGCTGAAGTCCTGCCCTCAGGCACAAAGCACCTCTAAGCCTGCCTGGGCAGCTGCCTGGGCTCTGCTGCTGGGAGAGGCTGCAAAGTGCCAGAGCTCTGTGCCTTCTGGATTGGCTCAAGGTAAGCAGAGGAGCCCACCTCTGCTTTCTACTTGGGCTACCTGTTTGCTTGGAGAAGTGAAGGGCTCTGAAAGCATTGCTCTGAAGAGCTGCCAGCAGCCCCTCTAAACCAAAGGGAGCTCCTGCTGTACTGTGCCCTCCTCCCCCAGGTTCGAGCTCTCTGCCTTGGACAGCAGCACTGATGTGTGTGGGCAGGGCAGGAGGCCTGCAGCAGGGTGGATTTCCAGTGTGACAATGATTGCTCAGCGACTGCCACTTGAGATGCTTTCCTGCTGCCCTCCCAGCATCTTAACACCTGCACTCCCCAGAGGAGCTGGCAGGAGGTGCGGGAGTGAGGGTGTCCCGGAGCAGCAGGAGACAGCCCTGGAGAATGAGCTGCTCTGCCAGGGCTGCTTGGCTTTCTGAGTGGCTGAGCCTGGTTCTCCCTGGGTGCTGAGCCTGTGTTTGTGGCTACTGTAGATGTGAGACAGTGGCTCTGGGCTGCTGTGCACCCCAAGCACAAAGCTGGCCAGGAGCTGGACTTGCTTCACCCCCCTGGGGGCACGGCTGTGGCCGAGAAGGTTGCCAGGTTACTAAGCTTATTGGCCAGAGATGGAACTGAGTCACTGATGAAAGGTGGCAACCAGGGCTGATCCCGCAGAGCACAGCAGCTCTTTGCATTTCAGACCTGTTTGACTTTTCTGACCTGTGGCCTGGTTATGAGTCTGCTTGGCTCCACGTCCAGGTTGTTCTGTGAGCTGCCAGCGTCTGTGCGGCTCAGGTAGAGACAAAACCTGAATTAGCCTGGAGCCTTAGCTGGTGTTTGTGGAACTGTCACAGCTGATGTGATACATTCCCATAAGTAAACATGAATCACAGAGTGGCAGGGGCTGGAAGGGACCTCTACAGGTCACCCAGCCCAAGCCCCCTGTCAGAGCCCACTCAGGGCAGGTCACACAGGAACACATCCAGGTGGGCTGTGAAGGTCTCCAGAGAAGGAGCCTCCACAACCTCTCTGGGCAGCCTGCTCCAGGCTCCAGGCCTCTCACCACAAAGAAGTGTCTCCTTGTATTGAGATGGAGCCTCCTGTGTTCCAGCTTGTACCTGTTGTTCCTAGTCCTGCTCCTGGGCACCACTGAAAACAGCCTGGCACCCTCACCTTGGCACCACCCCTCAGCTATTTATAGACATTAATACCCACTCTCAGCCTTCCCCAGGTCTCTCAGTCTTTGTCCACAGGGCAGAGGTTCTGGTGCTGCAATCATCCTTGCAGCTCTCTGTTGGACTCTCCAGCAGGTTCCTGTCTCTCTGGAACTGGGAGCCCCAAACTGGACCCAGTATTTCAGGTATGGTCTCACCAGGGCAGCAGAGGGGCAGGAGAACCTCCCTAGACCTTCTGGCCAGACTTTTCTTGATGCACTGCAGGCTGCCATTGGCTCTTTGCCACAAGGGCACATTGCTGCCCGTGCAGAACTTGCTGCCCTCGGGGGTTCCAAGGTCTTTCTCCAGCAGGGTGACCCCCAGTCTGCAGTGGTGTCTGATGTTGGCCCTTCCCAGATGCTGGGCTCTGCACTTGTTCTTACTGAACTCCATGACTGGAGATGTTCCATTCTGGAGCTATCCTGCCTTGTGCTCCTTGGGTTTGCTTTTCCTGTGGTCTAACTGCCAGATGTTCCTGGCACACCCAAACCCTCTAATTCTTTGCCTGGGTAACTATGGATGCCTGGGGGAGGGTAGCTCTGTCAGGCACAGCACTAATGGCCTGGCAGTGGTGTCTAATTCACACAGCTCTCTGTGAAGAGGCATTTCGTGATACAGAGGCAATGCCTAAATTCTTGGGGAAGAAATGATGTGTTAGGACCATCCCATGGGAATCACACTTATTTAATACCAACAGTGAATTGGGTCATTCCTTCATGGCTGTGTCTGAGCCAAACCAAACATCCCAAAATATGCACTGATGGAGCAAGTCCAGGTGAACTGCACCATCTGTCTGAGGGGTTTGCTTGGGTTTGTGCTGCGCTCTGGAGGATCAGTTACATCACCAGGTCACAGGACAGGCTCTGGGGGTGTTGTAGGTTCTGTTAAACTGTGTCCCCACCAGTGTGAACGAGCTGCAGATCTGCAGAGCAGCCAGAGCTGTCTGTGTCTGTTTATGCTGTGAAATGCTTCCCCACATATGTACAAACGAGCCAACCCCTTCATGTGAAATCACTGTTAAAGCTTTCTTAATGGAACAGAGATCTCTTACCTACCCAGGTTTCATTGCTCTAAGTTTGTTCCTGGCAGTGAAGCCTTCTGTTGCTGTGCTTGCTGGCAAGGTCAGCCTCAGCTAATAACTCCTCTGCAGAGTTACCACCCCTGGTGTCAGTAGCTGGCGTTTTAGCAAAGAGAGCCTGCAGAGAGTCTGCTCCATTCCCACGCTGGAAGCATCATTGCGTCAGAAATGGCATCGCTTTGGTGCCCTTGCCAGTGCAAACAGGAGAGCAGGTCCTGTGAGCACTGCCTGATGGACCTGGGGCTGCTTACCCTGGAGAAAAGGAGGCTGAAGGGAGACCTCATGGCTCACTATGCCTACCTGAAAGGAGGCTGGAGTCAGGTGGGGTTTGGTCTCTTCTCCCTAGTAACAAGTGATAAGATGGGAGGAAATGGCCTAAAGTTCACAGTATCACAGTATAAGCAAGGTTGGAAGAGACCTCAAAGATCATCAAGTCCAACCCATTACCACAGACCTCAAGACTAGACCATGGCACCAAGTGCCACGTCCAACCCTGCCTTGAACACCTCCAGGGACGGTGACTCCACCACCTCCCTGGGCAGCCCATTCCAATGCCAATCACTCTCTCTGGCAAGAACTTCCTCCTAACATCCAGCCTAGGCCTGCCCTGGCACAGCTTGAGGCTGTGTCCTCTTGTTCTGGCCCTGGGTGCCTGGCAGCAGAGCCCAATCCCAGCTGGCTACAACCTCCCTTCAGGTAGCTGCAGAGGGCAATGAGGTCTGCCCTGAGCCTCCTCTTCTGCAGGCTGCACACCCCCACCTCCCTCAGCCTCTCCTCACAGGGCTTGTGAGGTGGCTGAAGGCCCATCCCTGGAGGTGTTTGAAAGAGGCAGAGATGTGGTACGGAGGGACATGGTTTAGCCCAGCCTTGATGGAGTCAGAGAAGAGTTGAACCCAACCATCTCAAAGGTTTGTTCCAGCCAAAATGTTTCTGTTTCTAATGCCAGCAGAACCTTCTCATGCTTCACCAAGCCAGAACCACATGGTGCACAGTGACAACACTTTAGTCTTGTGGCTCTGACAGTGCAGTGGGGCACTTATGGTGGCATTGGGGCACTGATGGTAGCATTGGAGCACTGATGGCATTGGAGCACTGATGGCGTTGGGGCACTGACAGTGGCATTGGGGCACTGATGGCATTGGAGCACTGATGGAGTTGGGGCACTGATGGTGTTGGGGCACTGACAGTGGCATTGGGGCACTGATGGTATTGGGCACTGATGGCACTGGGCACTGACAGTGGCATTGGGGCACTGATGGCATTGGGCACTGATGGCACTGGACACTGACAGTGGCACTGGGGCAGTCAGTGGTGGAGGGCTTCTGGTGTTCCTCTGCAGCAGTGTCCCCAGCTGCTGTAAGACAATGCCACAGCTCCCTTAGGGAGTCCCTGGCAGCACTGCTGCGGCAGGGCTGACAGATGCCTCACCCTGAGACTTCCCAGCTCGGCTCCACCGCTGCTATTTCCTGTTGAGCACAGACCTACAATCACTTCCACGCACGAGTAGCAACCATCTTGCATGGAGTTGCTCTCCCTCACGAGCATTTGCAGTTTGAGGTTTCTGGAGGACCTGCAGCTCAGGGGTTTTGTTCTCTTTGCTTAATCGTGGACCCGAGTCTGGGCCTTGCAGTAGGAACGATATATACGGAGAGGAAATGCTGAAAAGAGTAATAAAGAGCAATCTTCCTGTGAGTAAATAAAAATTACAGAAGGAAACAGGAATCGATAGGTTCTGCAGTTCAAGAGTTCAGCACATGCTGCCTCAGCACAGCGCAAGGGACCGGCGGCACCCCTGGATTATGAATTCCCACGTTTATGTGGAAACAGAAGTGAATAACTGAAACAAGAGTCATGTTGCAGGAATGTAAAACCAAGCTGGACTTAATGGTGTGCTATGTTTAAAAGAGTGATGTGGTGCAAAGAGTAGTCACTTTATCTTTTCCTTCAAGCTTGGCTGCCTGCAACCTGTTCATTCAAAGGAAGGCATTTTTCTCTATTTCAATCACCAGCAGAGTGCCATATGCATTGCACCCGAACCCCAGGGCCTCCTGCTACCAAACAGCACTGAGTAGTGGGTGGAGATCAGTGGTGCTTCTCCTTTGAGTTGGGAGTACCCAGACTGGACTAGATAGAGGAGGTGGCAGGGCAGGGCAGTGATGTCATACCACAGAATCACAGAACTCCAGCAGGGCGGCGGCTGGAAGGGACCTCTGCAGATGCTCAGANTCGTGGATTTCCCTGGTGTCTCCTGGGAAGGGAGGGATGCAGGTTGTGGATTTCCCTGGTGTCTCCTGGGAAGGAAGGGATGCAGGTTGTGGATTTTCCTAGGCTTCAGTGTGAGGAGAAGGACATGTTCCGTGGCACTTTGGTCTGCAAAGGCTGGTCAGTGAGCCTGGCTTTGTACAGCTCCACAGCTCATTAGCCAAGGAGTGCAGGCACCTTGCAGGAGAAAGAGGTGAACCCCTGGTGTGGGTACAATGTTCCTGCTGTCAGGGCTGGGTCTGTTTTGCAGTAGCTGCTTGTTCCAAAGGGAGCTGTCTCACACATAATGAGGGTTTTGCTGTGATGAGCTGCATCACATTTCCCAGGTTAGCATGGGCTTTATCTTGGGAAGGGCAGATCTCCTCACAGACTGAGGGCTGTGGGCTTGTACATCACATCTAGCTGATAATGTAATCC
This sequence comes from Ramphastos sulfuratus, assembly GCA_013399055.1. Lineage (NCBI taxonomy): Eukaryota > Metazoa > Chordata > Aves > Piciformes > Ramphastidae > Ramphastos > Ramphastos sulfuratus. The sequence goes on along the minus strand of WBNM01010103.1, from coordinate 63,863 downwards.
AGACACTACACATGGAAAAAAAAAATCTGACTTCAGAGTACTTTCTAAAACCTCTATTAAAAAACTCTAATTTAGGAGAATAGTTCTTGCAGTGTCACGTTAAGAATGAACAATTTTGAATGAGAAAAAAACCACAAAAAGGATAAATTTTGAGTGCTTAGCATTGTCTGACAAATACCATTCCTATAATCTTCATCAAAATCAATCTCACACAGATAGTAACAGTTGTGCCCTTGTTCTAATACAGCAGAGCCATTTTGTTAATTTCCCTGTATTTTGTGAGGTGCATGGAAAATACATTTTATGAGCAGGTGCTCTCTTACTTTATGTAGGAAGTATTAAAATTGATACCACTTTCCTTTAATAAGACCAGATAATGGCACAAAATCTGAATCTATTATCAGGAGGAAGAAAGTAACAAGGAGAGAAAACGAAACAAATGTAATTTTTTCTTATTACAACACTCACATTTCAAACTTGTGGAGTGCCTGTGCTGGGCTTTACTTTGTAATAACCACCCTGGCTGCATAATGCCAGGAGAGATATTGTTTAAAACAGGGGGGAAAAAAATCCCTGCTAGCCTATTGAGGGCTGCCTCTTTGTGTTCTGGTGGGAGCCCATCTCTTTGAGTAGTTTGAGTTGAACAACTACCCAGCAGGTGAAAAAAATCTGCTACCGGCACATTGCAATCTGTCACGGAGTGGTTAGAGATAGCCCTGGGGAGCAGGGGGAGCGGAATGCAGCTCTACCTGCCGGCAGGTGTCTGTGCAAGGTGCAAGGCGGCAGCGCTGCCTGCACAGAGGGCGATGCTGGCAGCCCAGCTCGGTGCCTTTCCTCTGCTCCCCCTCTCCCCCAGCAGCTGTAATGCGCCGGGAAAATCAGCCAGCAGAACTAACACAAAGGACACAGTGAACAGGCAGGCAATGATTTCCCCCCCAGTGCATGCAGCGTTAGGCATTAGCCTGCAAGCTATGAGGCTGCATTCATAGTTAGGGTAATTTTCACACTAATATAGTACATGCCAGCCACAGCTCTCACCAGGCTGGAAGTGGTTTATGGGCGAGTTTAGGCCAAGGAAACAACTCTGGTTTTGCAGGTTTTGCTTTCAGGGTTGACATAAATTTGTTCTACTTTTTTTTTTTTCCTTCATGAGGAAATAACAAAGCTCCTTCATCTGCAGAAGTGAATGAAACTGATAGACAAATATGGAATGAAACTGATGTGGAATTAAAGATAAATAAATATGGAGGCTGTTTTGTGTATGAAATCTGCTGCCACACACCACCAGTCTCAGAATGGTTTGGATTGGAAGGGACCTGTAAAGGTCCTCTAGTCCAAGCCCACTGTAGTGAGCAGGGACATTCCCCAGCAGATCAGAGCCACATACAGCCTGACCTTGAGTGTCTCCAGGGATGGGGATGTGTCACAGAATCACAGAACTCACCAGCTTGGAACAGACCTCTAGGATCATTGAGTCCAACCTATCACCTAACCCTCCTAATTAACTGAACCATGGCACTAAGTGCCTCCTCACTCCCTGGGCAACCTCTCATAGTGAAGAACTTCTTGCTGATGTCCAACCTAAACCTACCCTTCTCAAGTTTCATTGTCCCTTGTCCCTTGTCCCCTGCACAGCCCTGTGTGCTTTATCTCTCGCTGGAGTCCCTATGCTTGATGACTTTGCTTGAGGTGATCCCAGATTCTGGCTTCTGTGCTCAGATAAACCTTCCACAGCAACACATCCCTGCTGAAAGCTGAGCTCAAGCCCTGATGCTCCACTCATCACCACTACAGCCTGGGCTAGGGCTCAGTTCTGCTTGTATGTGAGCACAGTGCTTGGCTGTAGCAGAGCTGCTCACCTTCTGCTGACCTCCAAACCCACAGCCTCCAACTGCTGCACTCTGCAGGGCTGCCAAAAGGAGCTGGATGCCCTGGAACTGAAGTAACCCTGATGGGTTCAGCCTTTCCTCCAAGCACTCAGAGCTGCTGCCTTACCACCTCTCACAAAGAATCAGAGCAATCAAGGAAGATGGGCAGCAAAGGAAACAAAAAGCCCCAGACCTGACTTCTACTGAAGAATCTCACCACAAAGCTTTGCCCATCAGGAAATTTGGACTGGTTGAGTTATTACCTCTCAACCCCCAGCATTCATAAGGGAAATCCCAACTCCCAGCTGTGTGAGCAGCACAGCTATAATTAACTCTGCCTCCAGACAACTCCCATTAATATTTGAAGGATTTTTTAATTAAAATAATTGTATTTATGGACAAGACTTTCTCCCTCAAGTTGTTTCAGACAGAAAACATTCCAAGCGCATTTCTTTTTTTCCTCCTGTTGCTTTTTAATTCCCATCTGAACAACAGGTTTCCTCCTTACCTTCATTTTCCTCCCGTGCTAGATTCCCCATATTGTCTCCCAGAGCACCAAGGATTCACTGATTCACAGAGTACCAGGCTGGAAGGGATCTCAGGGTGAACACTTCCCCTTTGGATTTTGTGTCTTGTCAAGTTTTGGAAGCCATGGGGGGGAAATCTCATATTTATCTTCTTGGAATTGTCCAGCCCTCTGCTCAGAAACTCAGCCCAGTATCAAGTGCCTGGGTTCATGGCATTCCCAGGCCTTGGCTAGGATCTCCTCAATGCCTGGAAGCAAACTCTCTCCTTTTCAGCTCTCCTTGGCTGTCTCTAAAGCTGTTAGAGAAATAAATCTGCAGCTAACAGCCACGGAAAGCTGCTGCTGGTCTTTGCAGTCTTAGTGCTTATTTCTTACCTGCTGACCTATGAAAACCAGCAGGAGGTTTCCAGCCTCTTCTCAGCGGTGCCCAGTGACAGGACAAGGGGCAGTGGGCACAAAACGGAACCCAGGAGGTTCTATCTGAACAAGAGTGGAAATTTATTTGCTGGGAGGGTGACAGCCCTGGAGCAGGCTGCCCAGAGAGGTTGTGGAGTCTCCTTCTCTGCAGAGATTCCAAACCTGCCAGGATGTGATCCCTGGAGGTGTTTAAGAGGAGGCTGGATGAGGCACCCAGTGCTATGGGTCAGTTAATTAGAAGGGTTAGGTGATAGTTGGGCTGGATGATGCCAGAGGTCTTTTCCAACCCACTTAATTCTGTGATTCTGAGATCCTGCTGCGGGTGCCCCTGCTCTAGCAGGGTCTTGGACCAGCTGACTTCCAGAAGTCCCTGCCAACCCCTGCCACGCTGGGGTTCTGTGGTTGTCTTTACCTTGGCATTCACCATTTTGACTAATCCAAGTCTGTCTGGAAGTCAGAATATGCCCTTTGTGTTTCACTTGTTAGCAGGACCATACTGCTCAGCTGGGTGCCAGTGAAGCAAGAAGATGATCCGTGAGGAGGATGCTTTGTTTCAGAGGAGGAGGTTCACACAGCCGAGTCCTCAGAGAGCTCTGCATTCGGCTTTCCAGTCAGCACTGCAGTGGTGCTGAGCCCACATTACACTGCTGACATGTAGGTGGGCAAGTGGAATGGTCACAGGCAGATAATGAATGGCACTGGGGTACAATAAATCTATTTCTCATATGCCTACAACCCGGACAGGTTCTCACACAGACAATCCTTCAGCCCATGGTAATTTATCGAGAGGCTGCACTTCTGATACAGAAAACTATTTGTACACAAGGAAAAGCCCAGCAAGAGTAATTCAGCCAACCACTAGAGCCTGATGGAAAGCAGAGTCTGCCATCCAAAACAAATGAGACCCCATACAGATGCTTCTATTGACTTATACTTGAATTAATTTAATCTTTATTTTATTTTATTTCAACTCTGCCTTAATTTTTTTTTTCTTCCCCTGGTAATCCTCTGCCCAGCATGTAAGACGGGTAACTGTTGATCGAGCTCATCATTTGAATAATCAGCCATTTAGTGACATGTCTAGTCCTGTTTAATGACTGAATCTGTAAAAGTATGACCTCAAGCACTGGTTAACTTTAAAATAGCTGTGCCCACTGCATGACATAGCCAACAGGAAGCCATTAGAGCTCCAGCAATTACCATTTACATCCATCGACGAAGTCCCTATTTTATTTTAATCTGCTTAAGTACATTTTCTGCACGAGGTTAAAATATAAATCCCTTCTCCTGAACAAGACTGGTTTTCTGGCTGACTTGAGAGCACAATTTACAACTGATTTAATTTGTTCTTCACAAACATTCCTAATGACATTACCCTGGTGCATATACTGACTGCCTCCTCTTATTCCATTAACTCCCAAATCGGGTTTAAAGACCATATTGATGCTAGATGTTATTATGGGTGATTATCAAAACAACAGACAATGGGGCAAAGTGTTTACTAACTGGTTTATATATAATTTCTGTAATAACTACAACAGATGGTAATGCTACAAACAATAAATCAAGCTTTTCACTGCTGAAATAAATTGGCAGCCTGCAGTACAGAAATGCTGTATGTAACTATATACAGATGCTTCAGTCATCAACTGTATTGTTCATCTTATTAGAAAATGGGTCTGTTACTGCTATTACAGGAAATCTTTCCATTTGCAATTACAAATGTATATTTTCAATTAAAATTGGCTTGAACTGCCAAACTGGTTTAAGTATACTTTAACCTTTAATTACAAATAGAGTTACCACGTACTGCCAAACTGGTTTGAGGCATTTGTTTGTGTCTGTGGAAGTTCCTCCTCAAATTGGGTTTCCACTCCATAAATATATCCCTGCCCTTCAAGAATCCTCTGGCAAAAGGCATTGGCAGCAACTTTAGGAAGATAATCCAATAGTAGCTACATAAAAGGATGCTTTATTTGACAGTGCTTAAAACAGTATCAAACCTGCAATTAATTCCATTCACTGCTGTTTGCAGTAATTTATCAACCTCCTTGTCTCTCTACGCTGCCTTCTTTCCAGCTTCTTTGTGTCTCTGTCCTCATCTCACCATCTCCTGCTGTTTCAGAGCTCCTGGACTGTGGGGAGGTACCCTGCAGCTGCTCTGCCTGTGAGTTTTGGGAGATAAGTTTGTTTGTTCCAACATAGCCCTGCAGCAGGCTGCTCAGAGAGGTTCTGGAGTCTCCTTCTCTGGAGAGATTCCAAACCCTCCTGGGCGCTGTGATCCTGGCCCTGCTTTGGGTGACCTTGCAGGGGGGCTGGACATGATGATCTCCAGAGGTCCCTTCCAGCCCCCAGCATTCTGTCATTCTGAGATGCTTTACCGAGCTGCCTATTGCCTGGGCAGTCACCTGGCTGCTGGAGGCTGCTGCTGTATGGAGAGGGTCTGCAGGATAAATCCCACTGGGGCTCATCAGGCAGAGAGCACAGCCCCTGCCTGGTCTGCCTGTGCCACGCACGGATGCACACCGCGTACGGATGCAAGCGATGCAAATCACATCTGCAGTGCATAATAAAGACAAAAAATGCAGGAAGATCTTTAATTAGAATCCTGCAAAGGTGCAATCTGATTATTTGCTAATTGCCTTTCCATATTTTTTCAGTCCCTCCCAAAGTGCGGGGGATACTAAAGAGCAAACAGTGCTTTAAGGCCAGGGTACAATGTGACAACAGTGATAGATATGCTAATTCCTTCATTCACTCCACTTCACTTCTTTTATTCTTTCCAATTAAAGCAAATGCTACTGAAACTGTAATTAAGCTAGTCCCTGGCCCTGATTGCCTGCTGTTTTAATGAAGCCCTATTGATTTTTCTTTTATTCCTAATGGCCACACATGGCGCTCAATGGTCAAACACGGGGACGCCACAATGCGCACCCAAACTCCAGTTTTGTTCCCTGAAAGGGTGGCCTGATCAGGAGGAATACCCAAAGAGCTAATTGTGTGAGGCCTCTATAGTTTTTCCCCCCTCTAGCCTGCTTGGAGGAGATGCACTTTTGAGCAAACATATTACCATTAAAAAGAAATGAGTTGCCTTCCGTGGAGGAGAAAAATTGCAGTTAGTCTCCTGCAGTTGCCGTGAGCTGCCCACAGATGTGGCATATTCATGGTTTCCAGCATACTTTGAAGTTTTATTATATATATATTTAAAAAAAAAAAATCTATCTGGAAGAGAATGTGGGGAACATCATATTCTCTCCTCAGGACATTATAAATCACACTGGCAATTTAAGGTCTAACAGGCTATGAGCTCTTCCTGATTTGTTGATAATTTTATTGAAGAATTCATTTTCACTGCTAAATTTCCCTGAATTATTTTTCTGCTTTGCCTGGAAGCAGTGAAAAAGACAAGGCAGAAGAAAAACTCTTTCAGAATCCCTGTAAAACACAGGTCATCCCTAGAAATTTATTATCCACCAGTTGGATTGTTCTGCCACGAAGTATAGAATCATAGAATGGTAAGGTTGGAAGGGACCTCAAAGCTCAGCCAGTTTCAACCCCCTGCCATAGGCAGGGACATCTCCCACTAGTACAGGTCACTCAAGGTCTTGTCCAACCTGGCCTTGAACACCTCCAGGGAGGTTGCGGAGCACAGAAGACCTCCAGGGAGGTTGCAGAGCACAGAAGCACCCAACGTGATCAAAGATCAAAGATCATGTTTGGTGCTTCTGTGCTCTGCAACCTCCCTGGGCAACCTGTGCCAGTGTCTCACCACCCTCACTGTAAAGAAAAGTAGGTATTTAACAGGGGAGAGCTCTTCTGTGCCTTCAGACTGGAGCCAGGTGTGTTGAGGGAGGCACCAAGTCTCACCGCTAACGACCCTGTGCAGCCTCCCACAACACACTGCAGCAGCAGCGCTGCGTGGACTGGGCATGACTACAGGAGCAGTAAAGGTTTTAATGCACAGAACACAAAGCTTGGGGATCCATTCTAGTTTTGCTTGAGGAAAAAGAGTGATAACAAGGAAGATGTTTTCTGAGCAGTCTGGATCTGAACAAGTTTCTCTTCTGCAGTGCTGTGGAGGATAAGCTGCAATTACACTCCGGACACACAAAATCAGAGGCAACTTAGCAGATGCACAAAGCATACATGAGCTGAGGCCTGAGCCATGCTCTGTGTGCTGACAGGAATCTTTTTGTCGTTGTTCTTCCCACATTTGTTCAACTTTAACTAAACATTGCCTTTTTGTCCCTGGACTAAGGCCATAATTTGGCTGTACAAGCAAAGCTGCTCTCTCTTCACAATCCCTTGATCAGCATCTCTGTTGTGGAAGGCCAATAGGCCTATTAGATGTCCTGGCTTGCCCCACCCTTCTGCTGATGGGGGAAGCAAGGGCAGGAGCCATTATGTCCCCTCCCAGGTACCCACAGGTGTTTAGGTACTTGTGAGTGTCTTGCCCAAATAAGGGTAAGCAAGCCCTGGTTTCACCTCCCGTGGTCAGCTTGGCAAATGCCATTCTGATTGGTGAAGCTCTGTGGCCAGAGGAGCCTTTGCACTTGGGCACATTAAATACATGGAGCTGAGCTGCAAGCAGTTGTGTTGCTCTGTGCTGCCTCTGCCTCACTGCTCTCAGCTTGGACAAGATGTTCTGCTCTGCCTCTTGCTTCAGACCAGCTTAGCCCTGATGTTCTGGGCTTGAACTACCTGAAAACTGCCTCAAGTTTACCAGGAGAAGACATTAACTGCCTCACGCCATGGTGACAAGTGTCACTGGCGTTGTGCTCTGTGCACATCTGCAAGGGATCTGCCTGCACCTCTGCAAATCTCTCTGCCAAGAGGACCCAGGATCAGGCCAGAGGTTGTCTGTCTCCTTCCCAGCGCCCTGCTAGAACCTGGGAAGATCTAGAAGCCTCTCAAAGGCTATCAAGATGCTGAGCAGCTCCAACAGTGCTGCAAAGGAGCCAGGGACTGACTCTGAATTCTACTCCACAGCTGTAAGTAGCACAGACTTTCCCTAGGGCTCCAGGCTGCCTTTTATTGGTAAGTGGGGCAAAGCTATTTTGTGGCTAAACTTTTTCAGTTTTCTGATTCTCCTAAATGAACGAATTGCTCATCAGCACCCTTGTGAAGATTTTCCTGACCAAATTAGAACCCAAATTTAACCGGTTTGTGTAGTTTGTGGGTGGGGCTTTTGGGAAATAAAATAACTACATATTTTATAGTTCCTGCCTCTTTAATTGCCCAAAGTAAATCAATCTCTAGGTCACAAACCCTGTGTCAGAGTATTGGCAATCTGTGGGGGAAGCATATCCTCACAACAAATAATAGGTTGGGAACTTGAAACTGGAAGATCTTTCAGGCCCCTTCCAACCCCAGCCATGCTATGGTGTAACTTGTTTCACACACAGAAGGTGGCTGTCCATGGTTTGAGCCAGTCAAAAGGCTCCTTAGAGCACAGCTCTGTTTTGCTCTTGCCCCTAATCAATTTTGTGACACATTATTCAAAAATATTTATCTGGTGCCCAAGGTCCTCATCCTGCAGCCTGATCTGCTTGAGACATCCTGAGCCTCGCCAAGGAGCACAGTGAAAGTCTCTGTGGTGTCTACTCTGAGGTCCAGCTTGGGGGGTCACAGGGGCAAAAGTTACACCAACCCCAAAGGTGCTGAGTCTGACCTCAGAAAGGGGCCAGACTGGACTCCAGCAAGGCTAAATGACTCTTCCATGTGGACAATGGACCAGGAGGGGTTGCCTTGGTGTGATGGGGACTGCTTGTGCCATAGGAACAGTGCTTGTGGTCTCAGGTCAGTCCAGGACATCCATTCCAGGATCCACAACTATGACATTTCTGTTTGTTTGGGAAAGCAACTCTAAACCCCTCTAGAAACAGATGAAAATGACACCATAAATACTGTGTCCACCTGATTCGTTTGAGAAAAAAACCCACAACAGACAGAGTATGAAGTATTGAAAGGAACCTATGCAGGCTTTAGCATCAAGAAATAGATTTGGACACAACTCCTGTAGCTTTCCTCCTTGCCTGCTGACTGCTCAGCGCAGCTGCATCCACCTTAGTTTACAACAGCAGCAGATCACATTTTCAAGGTGCATATCAATATGGGGTTCTCAGGAGCCAGCTTTATCCACACTGCCACCGTGGTCCCACACAGAAAGTCTCCATGACACGCCAAAACTTGGAGCTGCTTGGAGCAGCGTGAGAAAAAGCTTTGATCCCACAGGTGGAGGTTAACCAGGCCAAACTCAAGAGTAAAGGAGGTGCAAATGTCAGTTTCCAGCTCAGGCAGTTGAGGTCCCACCCAGGCCAGCCACAGAGCCCTTGCTGGTGGTTCTTGTCCTGCCAGTTGTTTAGCTCTGCACACAGCACAAGGAATCTTTCTTTGGTTCACTCCCAAGAATTAGGAGAAATATGCTGACCACAGCATGGTTGTGCATTTCGGATAGAACTACCTTCCAGGGCTGAACCACCTCTTGCAGGAAGCTGAGCCACAGCCACCCTCCACACGTGATTCCAGGCAGGCAAACAGAAGGAGTGGGACTGGAAACCACTTCATTACCCTTTCCCCGCGCTGGCCGAGCCATCTTGCCCGCCTCATTTCCCAGCCTTCTCCAGCCACACTTCTGAATCACCTCCGCATGCTAACCACACTTTTATTCTACCTGCAGGCACTGAATTTTTCAAAAGCCTCCCTCTCCCATTAGCCTGCCAGCAAGCCAGGACCATCAGCTCTTTTTAATTAGATTTCCTAACCGCGATGCTCATTCGGCAAGGGATAAATTCCCTTTAGTGGAAGTGGCAGAGTAGGTTCGGACTCGTTAGCTCCGGAGAAGTGAATATAATAAATAAAATCTGCCGGGGGGGGGGGGGGGGGGG
>WBNM01010103.1:43309-54156 GCA_013399055.1 Ramphastos sulfuratus | reverse complement strand
GGGGGGGGGGGAGGTAACAGCAAGAATAGCAGAAAATAAGACAGCACCATGGCGCTGCTCAGCCCTGTCAACTGTTACACTAATCAGGGCAGAATTAAAAGCACATTTTCTGCCGAGCTGTTTCACAGCCAAACCGGTTAAATACGGATTTTAACAAAATTGAAAGCGTATTATAGGGAGATTTGTGGCCTCCAGCTCTGCCAGCGAGTGCTGAAAGTGTGATGAAATAACAAAATTGCAGCCTAATAATCTATAGAATAATATTGTCAACTAATGGATTATAATAAAATAAAAGCTATTATTAGGGTAAAACATTATAACGCCAAAAAAAAAAAAAAATTAAAGAAGAAAAACCCACCCCAACTTTTATTTGTAGCACCTCCCCCTTAATGGTCTGAGGCATTTTGAAAGGTAATTTAAACAAGTACATCAGGTCCTTATTGAAACTGTTTCATCTCTCTGGCTGCTGAAAATGGCTTTAACCATCCCTCTGAACAAAAGCTTGCTAATAAGACAACAAAAAGCCCACAAAAGCACTGGCTCAGCATCACTGCAGAAAGGCAACTAAAGACAGCCTGTAAATGGTCTGCTGCTTTTTTATTTTTTTTCCCTTGCATGTAATTAGATGAATTAAAAGGACAAAGTAGTTAATGTGGCTGTTGTCCGAGGCTGCCGGTCCCTTTCATAGCGCCCGCTCGAGACAAGAGCCCGCGGCTCTCGCTCCAGCAATGCGGTGAAGAATGTTGGCAATAAGTAAAATTAACAAGCTTAATCTGTGAAGAATCTGGTCTGAGTCATAGATGAAATGTATCTCTAGCAACGAAAGGCTACTCATTCCTGCTCTCCTTTTATATGCCTAATAAAACTTGCAATAAATTAACTGCATTTTAGTTTGCAGCGCCGGCTCCATTAATCAGGGCCGGGATGCGTAGTCAAGTTACAATAGAAAGAACTCAACTGGGTGCATTTCAGTTATGCAATTAGGACCCATTGGCCTAGCTCTAATTAGGCTGGGGATGTTGATATTTCAAGTACTGTTTTATCATTAGGTTTCATTTCCTTGGAACATCCTCAATGGCCAAGTAGAGAGAAGGGCAGAGGATATTATAAGCAGGGGTCATCAGAAAGTCATTAATGGGAGTTGGGAAGGGAAGGGCTGACATCAATACCTCACCCTGTGAAATGTGCACTTCTCTCTGGGAGACTCGGAGCCCCTCTGTCTTGCAGAGGAATCGGTGGCACTGAGAGTGGCAGGATCAGGCTCCTGGCAAAGGACCACCCTTAGTGATGGGTGGATATTAGGAAAAGTCTCTTTGCTGCAAGTGTGGTCATGCACTGGAAGAGGCTGCCCAGGGAGGTGGTGGAGCTGGTTCCTGGAGGTGTTCAAGGAACATGTGGACACAGCACCTGGGGACGTGGTTTAGTGGCCGTGGTGGTGTGAGGTTGCTGGTTGGACTCGGCGATACCATCGGAGGTCTTTCCTAACTCAAACAAGTCTATGATGTTGTTGTTTAATTGTTAGCTACTAGATTGGCATGGCCTGAGGGCAGCTCCTGCACAGAGGGGCAGTCCTGCCACAGAGCTGTTGATTTCTCACCCCTGTAAGCTCACAAAACCCCAAACGCCCATACCTGGGCAGCAACGAAGAGATCCTGCGGCAGCCTCCTGAGGGTACCCACGGCGATGTCCCTGGGCCATCCCCACTCAGCTTCCTTTTGGCTGAGGCTTGCTCTCGGGTGTCAGCTCCACCAAGTAGGCTGAGGACGATGAGCTGGAGCTGGCTCACCTTCCATCAACACCCACGGGCCACGAGCACGAGGTTTCCTCTGGGTAGCACAGGTGTGGCTGCGCTCCCTGAATGCACAAACCCAGCAGCGAAGGTCAGACAAATCCAGAAGAGAAGAGCCTCCAGTCCTCAGCAGTGCTTTTCTTGCCAAATGTTAGCTCAAATCTGCAACTCCAAGCAAGGCTTGGCCTGCTTGTGAAATATGACTTTGTTTCATTATGAAAAAAGGAATTACATAATTAAATTCATTATATCCAATTACTATATGATTCATCTGGTGGCTTAATGAAGCTTCACATTATACTAACAAGATAAAGCAAAGGAACAACATTTGATGAGACTGCAGGCATTCTGTGTGGAGCAGACTGAGGCTCATGAGCTGTATGCAGTGCACTTCCTAGTAGTGTGGGTTGGGGCAGCTGCAGTAGGGAAGTTACTGCATGGTCCTGTGCTATCTCAGCCACCTCATTCTGAAAATTTGCTGAAGCAAAGAAGTCCAGCTGCAGTATTTTTTCCTGTCCGGTCCTGGACATCTCCTCTGGATGTTGCCAAATTTTATCCAAGAGGGTGATGGAGGACTGGAGCAGGCTGCTCAGAGAGGTTGTGGAGTTTCTGGAGAGATTCCAAACCCACCTGGTCATTGTGATGCTGGGCAAGCTGCTCTGTGTGACCTGGCTTAGCAGGGGATTCATAGAATGATAGAATCACAGAATGCCAGGGGCTGGAAGGGACCTCCAAAGCTCATCTGGCCCAGCCCCCTTGCCAGAGCAGCATCACCCAGAGCAGATCACAGAGGAAGACATCCAGAGGCTTCTTGAATATCTCCAGAGAGGGAGACTCCACAACTCCCCTGGGCAGCCTGTGCCAGTGCTCTGGCACCCTCACAGGGAAAAAAATCTTCCTCAGGTTCACATGGAACCTCCTGTGCCTCAACTTCCACCCAGTGGCCCTTGTGCTGTCCCTGGGCATCACCCAGCAGAGCCTGGCTCCAGCCTCCTGGCACTCACCCTGCACATCTTTAGAACCATTGCTGAGGTCACCTCTCAGGCTCCTCCTCTCCCTGCAGCACAGCTCCAGCTCCCTCAGGCTCTCCTCATAAGGAAGGTGTTCAACTTTCTTCATCATCTTTATGGCTCTGGACTCTCTCCAGCAGCTCCTGTCCCTCTTGAACTGGGGGGCCCAGAACTGGACACAGTACTCCAGATGTGGCCTCAGCAGGGCAGAGCAGAGGGGCAGGGGAACCTCTCTCCACCTACTACCCACAGCCCTTCTAGCCCACCCCAGAATGGCATTGCCCCTCCTGCCCAGCAGAGCACATTGCTGGCTCATGCCCATCCTCCATCCACCAGGACTCCCGAGTCCTTTTCCCCTTCACTGCTCTCCAGCAGCTCAGTCCCCAGCCTATACTGGTCCCTGGGGTTGTCCTTTCCCAGGTGCCAGACTCTACACTTGCCCCTGTTAACTCCATTCCATTTCTCCCTGCCCAACTCTCAGCCTGCCCAAGTCTCTCTGACTGGCAGCACAACTCTCTGCTGTGCCTCAGCCTCTCCACCCAGCTTGGTGTCCTCAGCAAACCTGCTGCCAGTGCCCTCCATGTTGTTGGGCTGGATGACCTCCAAACCTCATCTTTCTGTGGTTCTGTGGCTATGTGATGGAAGAAGCAACCTTAACAGGCTCACAACAAGAAAACCCAGGCACCTTTGGGGCTGTCAGAAGGGCAGGCAGTTGGGCTGCAGAGGAGCTGCTTTGGCTGTGAGCCCCAGGGGTGGATCACCTCAGTGTCTGCCCTGAGAGGTGTATGAATATTTTAAATAGAATTTTGCAGAAGTGTAAAACTGACTTCTCTTTCAAAGTACATTAGCAGCCTAAAGAAGTCTATCAACCCTGTCCTCCCAATAATTTATGATCTAATAAAAGGCTTCTGTCTTTGGGAAAGCTGACAAAGCCTCATGGTTTTATCTTCTGGGAGTGGGATCAGTCAGTAGAGTGAAGCTTTGCCGTTCAGATGGGGCTGTGAAGCTGTTCAGAGTGGTCACAATTCTGAAATCAGTCACAGACAAAGCAAAGGGAGAAGGTAAAGACCTTCAGCCTCCTTTTTCTCCCACCTGTGAGTGCCCTTCAGCTTTTCTCATTACCATTTAGTGTTTCTGGACAACCAGAGATATTCAGTGGGAATGTAAATGGGCTCGAAAATCATAAATTGTGACAAATAGGTTTGGAGACTTCAGAGAACTTTGAGGCAAAGTGACCTTTGCCTGCGTGGGAGGGCAGCAGGACTGCTGGCACTGCCCTGCTGCAGGGTGAGGCTGATGCTGCCCAGGCTGGAGGCTTTGCCTGGGCATTAGGTGAAGTTTTTGACTTCTGCCTCCTCAGCTGAGCAAATTTTGATGACTCAGAGGAAAAAGAAGTGATGAGTCCCAGCATAATTAACAGCCTAGCTTTATTACTACTGCCAGTTTACTCCAGCAAGCAGCCTGTGTTTGTGCTTGCTGTTTCCTTCTGGAAAGACACCAACAAGGGGGGTTTAAATCTCTTCTCTAAATCACAGTATCATAGAATGATAAGGTTGGAAGGGACCTCAAAGATCATCTAGTTCCAACCCCCTGCCACTAGAACAGGTCACTCAAGGCCTCATACGGCCTGGCCTTGAAGACCTCCAGGGAGGTTGTGGAGCACAGAAGCACTCAATGTGATCTAAGATCATGTTCAGTGCTTCTGTGCTCCACAACCTCCCTGAGCAACCTGTGCCAGTGTCTCACCACCCTCACCCTGTGCCAGTGTCTCACCACCCTCAACCTGTGCCAGTGTCTCACCACCCTCACTGCAAACAACTTCCTCCTAACATCCACTTTCAATCTCCCCTCTGACACTTCAAACCCATTGCCCCTTGTCCTGGCATTCCAAGCCCTTGTCAATAGTCCCTCCCCAGCCTTCCAGGAGCCCCCTTCAGATCCTGGAAGGCCACTCCAAGGTCTCCTGGAAGCCTTCTCCTCTCCATGCTGCAGAGCCCCAACTCTCTCAGCCTGTCCTCACAGCAGAGCTGCTGCAGCCCTCTCAGCATCTTGGTGGCCTCCTCTGGACTGGCTCCAACACTTCCATGTCCTTCCTGTGCTGGGGGCTCCAGAACAATCAAGCTCATGACACAAAAACTAAAGTATTTCCTGTGACTGGGCCTTCATCATCTCCTAATTTGTTTAATTAATGTAAGAAAAACCATATCTGCCTCTAGGCAAGTTTCAGTTTAGGTCATTTGTCTTACCTTCAGTGAGTAGGAGCTGCTTAGAAATGTGGACTGCAAGTGTGAGGGAAGGACTGAAATGGAGTGTGGTGATGGGCAGCTGGCAGAGCATCCTCAGCTGTATGTTCAGCTTGAGGAGGGGAGATACAGACCAGGTATTAGGAAGAAATTCCTTACAGCAAGGGTGGTGAGGCACTGGCACAGGTTGCCCAGGGGAGTCATGAATGTCCCCTCCCTGGAGACATTCAAGGTCAGGTCAGATGAGGCCTTGAGCAACCTGGGCTGGGGGGAGGTGTCCCTGCCCATGGCAGGGGCTAGGAGCTGGAGGAGCTTTCAGGTCTTTTCCAACCCAAAATGTTCTCTGATTCTGTTCCAGATGTTTGGGTTACCACAGACAGTAAACCAGCCCAGATGTCTTCCAGAAGTGCTGATGGTTGGATGGGGCTACAGTCTCCCCAGGAATGCTAGAGCAATGACCAGAGGGCTCAGGGCTGCTGCTCCATTGCCATTCTCCTTTTCCCAGTCACATCAAAGCAGTTTGGCAGGTAATAGGTTATGCAGTCACTCCTGCAAGTCTGCTCCCATATCCCCTTGAAGGCTCTGGAAGCAGAGAAGGTTCCAGTGGGAGGTGTCCCTGTGGCAGGGGGTTGGGACAAGATGATCTTTGAGGTCCCTTCCAATTCAAATCATTCTATGATTCTATGAATCTAAGGCGTTGGACCCTCTGATTTTTGCCTCAGTGTGGGAGCCTTGGCTGGTTGAAACACAGGTGTGCAATCCGTGTCAGTGCCAGCTCTGGAGACACACACAGCTGGTGAGCAGAACTTGCTCTGGTCTGTCTACAGCCAGCACCAGCACATTATGCATCTCCATTCAAAGCCAGGGAGCGGTAGAAATTGTACAGCTCTTTAGCCAGTTGCCTTGAGTGACCACCACGAAGAGCTGCTGGATGTTAGGAGGAAGTTCTTTACAGTGAGGGTGGTGAGACACTGGCACAGGTTGCCCAGGGAGGTTGCAGAGCACAGAAGCACCCAACGTGATCAAAGACTGACTGTCCTCCCTGAGGGGAGCAAGAGGAGCACCAGGGAAGGAGAGCCTGGCAGTGGCAGTAGGTTAGGGGGATTTGCCCAGAGAGTGACAAGGACAGCAACAGTGGTTGCCCACAGATTTGCTCTTGACCACCTTGAAGGTCTCCGAGCAGGAAACCATCAGTTTTAGTAAAGCTGGATCTGAAGCTCAACAAGAAGACCCCAACTGTTCATCAGAACTTTGTTGCAGGTGGAAAATGTGAGTTACTCTGAAGTGCAAAGGGCCTGGTGTAAAAGTGCATTAGCAAACACCTGCTAGAAACATCAGACTGGTTTTGGAAGGCAGCCCCAGAGCCTGGCTGCGAGCCTGGCTGCAGTGGATGCCACTGATGGAGGTCCAGATGCTGCATTCAGGCACGTACCCAACTGCAGCAGGAAGGGCCTCTGGAAGGCCTCCATGGCAACCAGGCAAAAGCTCATCAGGAATTTCCCTCTGGAATGTGGGTTGGTGTCTTTGACCTCTTCAGCAGCTCTCACTAGGCTTTGCCTTATGTGCAAACCCTGAGCCTCTGTTCAGGATGTGAATGCCAAATCAGGGTCCTCTGTGATGCATTTGATCAGCATGCAAGGAGGGCTTTGGAGTGACAACAGGCAGGGGCAGCAGGAGGGAAAGCAAGGCTCTGCCCAGCAGCACAGCTTTGCATCCTGCCAGAGGAGTCAGCTGCGTTGGTGCTCCATGGGGGACAACTGAATTGTCAGCAATGTGTTGGCGCTGAGCTCCCAACCTGCAGCCCTTTATACCCCTATGAGGACTTAGCTCTTGGGCACCTCCTTGCTAAATGCCCCAGTGCCCTGGGAAACAGGATTTGTGTCCTGTATGGTGCTGTCTGTGAAAATTCACCTTTGGAATCAGAAAATAGGTTATTATTTGGCTGCTAAAATCCAACAGTTCAAAAGGTGATTTATTCTTTTCCCCACAGTTCTTGAAACTTCTCATGCATTTTCACTTCCTATCTTCCATCATTTTGAAATTGAAATGATTGTGCTTTGAGCAAGCATTCACCTCGGCACCAGGGAACAATCTGTATGATTTTCAGTGTCCTGAAATATGGGGATGAATAGTTCAGGTGGCAATAAATTTTATTGCCAGGTAATGCCATATACATAACGAACACATATTTGGCAGTGCAAAAATTTTCAAGTAAGAACCAATTAATTCTCCTAGAAAGAATAGTTCCCACACAAAAGAACTTCCCATCTCCTTTACAGTCCATTGCACTTTACTAGATCTAATGGGGAAAGATCTGGATGAGGGAAGTAAAATCAAGTTTAGTTTTTATATGAAATAAAACAAATTTATATGAAAAACACAACACATTAAAATATTCTTCCTGCANTCAGCCTGGATGTTAGGAAGAAGCTCCTCAGCATGAGGGTGGTGAGAGCCTGGCAGGGGTTGCCCAGGGAGGTGGTGGAAGCCTGATCCCTGGAGGTGTTTAAGGCCAGGTTGGATGAGGCTGTGACCAGGCTGGATGAGGCTGTGGGCAGCCTGATCTAGTGTGAGGTGTCCCTGCCCATGGCAGGGGGGTTGGAGCTGGCTGCTCCTTGTGGTCCCTTCCAGCCCTGACTGATTCTATGGTTCTGTGATGCGCAGGGTTCTGGGTGGAAGCAGTTCAGATGCAGAACCTTTGGTACTTGGAGCTCTGTGCTGGGGCTGGCAGCACACTGGGGCATCTTTCTCCCTGTATACATCAAGAGAGTGGCCAAAAGGCAAGGCCTGGTGTGACTTATGGCTGCCATACACCACCCTGCCCACCTAATGCCTTAAACATGAGAGGCTCTTCTCTGGCAGATCATTACCACGATCATCGGAAATGTGCTTTAACTTCAGCCACCATGAATCACTTTAATTTGACAGCTGTGAAAGAAAGAAGTGTAATGAAGGGCAGGAGCAAAAACTGTACAAGCTTGGCCTGAAATTTAAACCCAAGAATTTTAAAAGATCAGTGATCAAACGAGGGAAAAACCTGAAAGCAAACACTTTTGTCTTGCTGCACGGCTGGTGAAGGCCCAGATGCTGCCTGAGTAAGCTCCCTCGGAGAGAGAAAGGTTTGCAGCTCACTGCTTGCTGTGGGCTTCAGCTCCAGCTTTTAAATCCAGCAATGATGTGATCTAAAGAGCAAAACCTGTGAGGAGCTGTGGAAGCTGGGGTTGGAGTCCAGCCTGCCAGCACCACCAGAAATTCTGCACATGCTACCACTGGGGTCAAAGACTTAATTGAAAGCTCCTGGTGATGGCTTTAGATCCCAGCTAACAGCTTTTGGAGTTTCATGTGGTTGATTTTATGCACAGCCATGGGTATGTGCCAAAGAGCCTAGTGGTGGCAAGAACCAAAAAAGAGAGGGTAGCAGAACTGCTTTGCAGATGCTTTTGTCTGCATCAGCCTATGTCTTCAAAGGGTAGATACGAACAAGGCACTGGGAGCTGAGGTGCACGTGGGGATGCAGGGCAAGAGTCGCTTGGTGAAGGATTTCTAGAACTAGTTTTGTCCATGGAAAATTTCACTTCACTGCCCCCAGACTCACTTATGCTCAGACACGTGGGGAAGAGATGCTCCTGATGTGGAAGAAGGACTTTGGCAACCTACCGAAGAGACCAAGGGACACAGAGAGCTGCTGTGCTCTCAGTTGCTCTTGCTCATGTTGTGGACATTCACATNGAAGCACCCAACGTGATCAAAGACTGACTGTCCTCCCTGAGGGGAGCAAGAGGAGCACCAGGGAAGGAGAGCCTGGCAGTGGCAGTAGGTTAGGGGGATTTGCCCAGAGAGTGACAAGGACAGCAACAGTGGTTGCCCACAGATTTGCTCTTGACCACCTTGAAGGTCTCCGAGCAGGAAACCATCAGTTTTAGTAAAGCTGGATCTGAAGCTCAACAAGAAGACCCCAACTGTTCATCAGAACTTTGTTGCAGGTGGAAAATGTGAGTTACTCTGAAGTGCAAAGGGCCTGGTGTAAAAGTGCATTAGCAAACACCTGCTAGAAACATCAGACTGGTTTTGGAAGGCAGCCCCAGAGCCTGGCTGCGAGCCTGGCTGCAGTGGATGCCACTGATGGAGGTCCAGATGCTGCATTCAGGCACGTACCCAACTGCAGCAGGAAGGGCCTCTGGAAGGCCTCCATGGCAACCAGGCAAAAGCTCATCAGGAATTTCCCTCTGGAATGTGGGTTGGTGTCTTTGACCTCTTCAGCAGCTCTCACTAGGCTTTGCCTTATGTGCAAACCCTGAGCCTCTGTTCAGGATGTGAATGCCAAATCAGGGTCCTCTGTGATGCATTTGATCAGCATGCAAGGAGGGCTTTGGAGTGACAACAGGCAGGGGCAGCAGGAGGGAAAGCAAGGCTCTGCCCAGCAGCACAGCTTTGCATCCTGCCAGAGGAGTCAGCTGCGTTGGTGCTCCATGGGGGACAACTGAATTGTCAGCAATGTGTTGGCGCTGAGCTCCCAACCTGCAGCCCTTTATACCCCTATGAGGACTTAGCTCTTGGGCACCTCCTTGCTAAATGCCCCAGTGCCCTGGGAAACAGGATTTGTGTCCTGTATGGTGCTGTCTGTGAAAATTCACCTTTGGAATCAGAAAATAGGTTATTATTTGGCTGCTAAAATCCAACAGTTCAAAAGGTGATTTATTCTTTTCCCCACAGTTCTTGAAACTTCTCATGCATTTTCACTTCCTATCTTCCATCATTTTGAAATTGAAATGATTGTGCTTTGAGCAAGCATTCACCTCGGCACCAGGGAACAATCTGTATGATTTTCAGTGTCCTGAAATATGGGGATGAATAGTTCAGGTGGCAATAAATTTTATTGCCAGGTAATGCCATATACATAACGAACACATATTTGGCAGTGCAAAAATTTTCAAGTAAGAACCAATTAATTCTCCTAGAAAGAATAGTTCCCACACAAAAGAACTTCCCATCTCCTTTACAGTCCATTGCACTTTACTAGATCTAATGGGGAAAGATCTGGATGAGGGAAGTAAAATCAAGTTTAGTTTTTATATGAAATAAAACAAATTTATATGAAAAACACAACACATTAAAATATTCTTCCTGCAAATGTAATTATTCTGTGCAAAGTAAAATGGAAACAAACAAATACCAGCAGCCTCCAGTCTCTGGAGTTCTGTGGGTGTTTATGGAACTGTCAACTAAAATTCAGCTGAGGAGAGGAGCAAATAAAAGAAGAGCTCTCACCTGCCACTTCTGCCTTACCAAAGGGTCGGTGCAGGGCCCATTGTAAGTGGCATCCCCAAATGCATTCCAGCAATTCCTTTTGTACTGGCTAGGTTGGTGGAGGAGAGCTCAATGTGAGCTGTCAGTGTGCTCTGACAGCCCTGAGGAGAGGGACCTGGGGGTGCTGCTGGAGGAGAAGCTCAGTGTGAGCTGTCAGTGTGCTCTGGCAACCTAGAGAGCAACCAGAGCCTGGGCTGCAGCAGGAGGGCCAGGGAAGTGATCCTGCCCCTCTGCTCCCCACTGCTGAGACCCCACCTGGAGTGCTGCATCCAGTGCTGGAGCCCCTGGGACAAGAGGGATGTGGAGGGGCTGGAAGGTGTCCAGAGAAGGGCCACGAGGGTGAGCAGAGGGCTGGAGCTGCTCTGCTGTGAGGAGAGACTGAGGCAGTTGGGGCTGTGCAGGCTGGAGAGGAGAAGGCTCCCAGGTGGCCTTCTTGTGGCCTTGCAGGATCTGAAGTGGGCTACAAGAAAGCTGGGGAGGGACTTGTTAGGCTGTCAG
>WBNM01010103.1:0-37266 GCA_013399055.1 Ramphastos sulfuratus | reverse complement strand
GTTAGGAAGAAGCTCCTCAGCATGAGGGTGGTGAGAGCCTGGCAGGGGTTGCCCAGGGAGGTGGTGGAAGCCTCATCCCTGGAGGTGTTTAAGGCCAGGCTGGATGAGGCTGTGGGCAGCTTGATCTAGTGTGAGGTGTCCCTGGGCATGGCAGGGGGATTGGAGCTGGCTGCTCCTTGTGGTCCCTTCCAACCCTGACTGATTCTGTGATTCTATAAGAGCAGGACATGTCCCAGTGCTAGTCAAAGCCAGGCTGTGGAAGGGACAATGACTGCAGCCAGCAGACATTTGCTGCCAGAGGGGCTTGGCAGAGCATTTGCAGCTGGTGACCACTGCCCGAAGCCTCTCCCAGGTACAACCTGGATTCTGCACAGGTGGCACTGCACAGCCCAGTGAAGAGTGGGGCACAGGAATTCACCTGAGGGCTAAGAGAAATGGGTGGAAATCTGCCCACTTCTTCAGAGTTCTCTAGATGGGGCCCTGTGAGCCCTGCAAAAAATCAATGTGTCAGGGGAAACATCAGACCTGCCATTCTGGGGTGGGTTAGAAGGGCTGTGGGTAGTAGGTCAAGAGAGGTTCTCCTGCCCCTCTGCTCTGCCCTGATGAAGCTGCATCTGGAGTACTGTGTCCAGTTCAGGGGCCCCTGTTCAAGGACAGGAGCTGCTGGAGAGAGTCCAGCACAGAGCCACGAAGATGCTGAAGGAAGTTGAACACCTTCCTTATGAGGAGAGCCTGAGGGAGCTGGGGCTGTGCTGCTGGCAGAGGAGGAGCCTGAGAGGTGACCTCAGCAATGGTTCTAAAGATGTGCAGGTGAGTGCCAGGAGGCTGGAGCCAGGCTCTGCTGGGTGATGCCCAGGGACAGCACAAGGGCCACTGGGTGGAAGCTGAGCCACAGAAAGTTCCATGTGAACCTGAGGAAGATTTTTTCCCTGTGAGGGTGCCAGAACCCTGGCACAGGCTGCCCAGGGGGGTTGTGGAGTCTCCCTCTCTGGAAATATTTAGGACCTGCCTGGATGTGTTCCTGTGTGATCTGCTCTGGGTGCTGCTGCTCTGGCAGGGGGGCTGGGCCAGATGAGCTTTGGAGGTCCCTTCCAGCCCCTGGCATTCTGTGATTCTGTGATCCTATTTTGCTTCTTTGGTGGTTTTCCATCTTTGGGCCTTCTGCCAGCTCAGCATCCTGTATCTCTCCTTTTCTTTATTCCCTGGCTGGGGATGGTTTAAAGGACACCCTGTTTTTGCAGTCTGCTCTGCTGATGGCCACCCTCAGCCTCTGCATGCCTCCCTTTTCACTGTCGCTCATTAATAGGTTATTTTTTGTGGGCCCCTCTAATTTTTCTCTATTTCCTGCCCTTCTTGCAGGGTCCATGTGATTGGGATTCTCTCCACAAGCAAAGTTCAGAGACTTGCTGCATCCCTTTGCAAGGCCTTTCTATTATTTTTCCCCAAGAGGAATTTAATCAGTTTTGTATTGCTGATTTCTATGAAAACTACTCATACTTATCATGTTCAAAGGCTGAGACCTCTTTTGGTGGCAAAGGATTGGGTTTTCCCTTGGCCTCATGACTTACAATTTTGCCTCCTTTGGTCCTGGGCTGGTCCAAAATTGGTGACAGAGAGGAATGATCCTGTGTGTGCAGTGCTGTGTATTAAAGGTGGGTGGGACTTCTAATGGTTGCACTCCATGGATAATCCTAAGGGACAGTACAGACCTTGCAGGGAACAGAGTTTTCTCCCTTTATAAGAGTCAAATGTAGCAGCAGAAGAACCAGCAGAATAAGCTGACTTAAAGCAGGAAGGTGAAAGAGATCTTTGTGTTAAAGAATTAAAGGTGACCAGACACAACAGCAGCCACTCCTATAGACCTCATGGACAACTACAGGACAGAAGTGGTGGTTGCCACAACCCATCCCCCTTCCAGGAACTGGCCTTGGCCATCCTCATGGATATGAATCATAGAATCCTTTGGGTTGGAAGAGACCTCTAAGACCATTAGGTTCAACTTCTAAACCCACATTACCACCACAGCACGTCCCTCAGCACCACGTCTACAAGAGCACAGAGCTCAGCGCTTCCTGAGGGTGGTTCCAGCCCTGTTTTTCATGATACAGATTAATATATACATCTGGTATAGGCCAGTGTCCCAGTCACATCCTGTTGTCTACAACTGGCCTGGTCTGGCCTGTAGAACACTGAAATCATTGAAGAGCCTCCTGTTGTCTTCTATAGAAAGTGGTCTGGAGTCTCAGCAGGAGCAGAAATCAGGCCTGAGGCTACAAAGAAAGTCCACAGCGTTTCAAGGAGGTGAGCCTGGTGGAGCACAGGTACCATAAACAGGAGGTGTTAGCAATAATTGATAGAGCTTGTGTGAGTCTCCTATAAATGGCTTCTGCCCAAGCAATGAACCAGCAAACCTATTTGTTAGCCAAAATTATCATCCCTAATAATTACAGGTTCCATCTGTGCAGCATTCCCTGGCTGGGGGCAGCCCCAGGTGTGTGCTGGTGGCCAGAGCGTGGCCCCGGCTCTGTGCCTTGCGACATTCGGAGCGCTGGGAGGGGAGCTCCATGCTCTAAGGGCTCTGGAAACTCACTCTGCTCTGTTTCCTATTTCACAGCCATGCTGAGTGTTAAATGAAATTCTGTAGCCCAAGGAATCTGTGCTGCAACCTCGAGTTCTGCACAAGTGAACGCTGTTACTGCAGGAGACATGATTGATGGGGGANTTCCTTATGAGGAGAGCCTGAGGGAGCTGGGGCTGTGCTGCTGGCAGAGGAGGAGCCTGAGAGGTGACCTCAGCAATGGTTCTAAAGATGTGCAGGTGAGTGCCAGGAGGCTGGAGCCAGGCTCTGCTGGGTGATGCCCAGGGACAGCACAAGGGCCACTGGGTGGAAGCTGAGCCACAGAAAGTTCCATGTGAACCTGAGGAAGATTTTTTCCCTGTGAGGGTGCCAGAACCCTGGCACAGGCTGCCCAGGGGGGTTGTGGAGTCTCCCTCTCTGGAAATATTTAGGACCTGCCTGGATGTGTTCCTGTGTGATCTGCTCTGGGTGCTGCTGCTCTGGCAGGGGGGCTGGGCCAGATGAGCTTTGGAGGTCCCTTCCAGCCCCTGGCATTCTGTGATTCTGTGATCCTATTTTGCTTCTTTGGTGGTTTTCCATCTTTGGGCCTTCTGCCAGCTCAGCATCCTGTATCTCTCCTTTTCTTTATTCCCTGGCTGGGGATGGTTTAAAGGACACCCTGTTTTTGCAGTCTGCTCTGCTGATGGCCACCCTCAGCCTCTGCATGCCTCCCTTTTCACTGTCGCTCATTAATAGGTTATTTTTTGTGGGCCCCTCTAATTTTTCTCTATTTCCTGCCCTTCTTGCAGGGTCCATGTGATTGGGATTCTCTCCACAAGCAAAGTTCAGAGACTTGCTGCATCCCTTTGCAAGGCCTTTCTATTATTTTTCCCCAAGAGGAATTTAATCAGTTTTGTATTGCTGATTTCTATGAAAACTACTCATACTTATCATGTTCAAAGGCTGAGACCTCTTTTGGTGGCAAAGGATTGGGTTTTCCCTTGGCCTCATGACTTACAATTTTGCCTCCTTTGGTCCTGGGCTGGTCCAAAATTGGTGACAGAGAGGAATGATCCTGTGTGTGCAGTGCTGTGTATTAAAGGTGGGTGGGACTTCTAATGGTTGCACTCCATGGATAATCCTAAGGGACAGTACAGACCTTGCAGGGAACAGAGTTTTCTCCCTTTATAAGAGTCAAATGTAGCAGCAGAAGAACCAGCAGAATAAGCTGACTTAAAGCAGGAAGGTGAAAGAGATCTTTGTGTTAAAGAATTAAAGGTGACCAGACACAACAGCAGCCACTCCTATAGACCTCATGGACAACTACAGGACAGAAGTGGTGGTTGCCACAACCCATCCCCCTTCCAGGAACTGGCCTTGGCCATCCTCATGGATATGAATCATAGAATCCTTTGGGTTGGAAGAGACCTCTAAGACCATTAGGTTCAACTTCTAAACCCACATTACCACCACAGCACGTCCCTCAGCACCACGTCTACAAGAGCACAGAGCTCAGCGCTTCCTGAGGGTGGTTCCAGCCCTGTTTTTCATGATACAGATTAATATATACATCTGGTATAGGCCAGTGTCCCAGTCACATCCTGTTGTCTACAACTGGCCTGGTCTGGCCTGTAGAACACTGAAATCATTGAAGAGCCTCCTGTTGTCTTCTATAGAAAGTGGTCTGGAGTCTCAGCAGGAGCAGAAATCAGGCCTGAGGCTACAAAGAAAGTCCACAGCGTTTCAAGGAGGTGAGCCTGGTGGAGCACAGGTACCATAAACAGGAGGTGTTAGCAATAATTGATAGAGCTTGTGTGAGTCTCCTATAAATGGCTTCTGCCCAAGCAATGAACCAGCAAACCTATTTGTTAGCCAAAATTATCATCCCTAATAATTACAGGTTCCATCTGTGCAGCATTCCCTGGCTGGGGGCAGCCCCAGGTGTGTGCTGGTGGCCAGAGCGTGGCCCCGGCTCTGTGCCTTGCGACATTCGGAGCGCTGGGAGGGGAGCTCCATGCTCTAAGGGCTCTGGAAACTCACTCTGCTCTGTTTCCTATTTCACAGCCATGCTGAGTGTTAAATGAAATTCTGTAGCCCAAGGAATCTGTGCTGCAACCTCGAGTTCTGCACAAGTGAACGCTGTTACTGCAGGAGACATGATTGATGGGGGAAAGGGTTTGGTTTGCTTCCGTTTCCTCTGGTCCTGCTGGCGTACAGTGTCTGTGGTCACGCTGCTCAGGCCAGCCATGCAGCTCCTGAAGGGAGTGAGAGTGTGCTTTAGAAAGGCACTGACTTCTCACAACAGGCTGCCCAGGGAGGTGCTGGAGCCATCATCCCTGGAGGAGTGTAACCAAGGGTAGACATGGCACTTTGGATGTGGATTAGAGGCCACAGAGGCGCTAGGTTGACAGCTGGACTCGGTGATCTTAGAGGTCCTCTGTGACCAGAACAGTTCTGTGATTCTATGACTGCTGAGTGTGGACCCAAAGGCTCATCCCAGGGATGATCATCAGCTCTTCAGCAGCCTCTGGCCCTGGCTTCCAGAGGGTTCAGAGGAGCAGTGAAAAGCAAAGGAGCTTGTTTGGCATACAGAAGGTTGCACACAGCTGTGTGTACAGCTGAGCTCTTGGCCAGGAAAGTTGGTGGGTAGGTACTGCTTGCACTTCTCTAGTGGGCATCTCCCCAGGCTGCCCTTCAGCTCACAGGAAAAAAATCTACAAATGGAATTCAGTTCTCAAGCACTTAGGCACAGCAACTGTGACTGTGGTCTTCTGCCAGCTGCTGCTGGTCCCTCACCTTCTGCAGTGTCAGTATCTGCCTGATCCAGGTACCTGTCACCTGCGTGCTGAACTTCCCCCAGCTCCTCCTGAGAGAGTGCTCCTGGGCATGGCTACAGAGCTTCCTCCCCCGGAGAACCTGCAGCGTCAGACGGCTGCCTACCCTTCCGGAGCTAAGCAGGGGCAGGCAGGCCTGGAGAGGACATCAAAGGTTCTCAACAGCAGTCAGCTGTAGTGAAGACTGCAGAGGAGAGAACTGCAGGCTGCTTGCAGGAGCTGGCAACTCTGCAGGTCCAGGTGCAAAAACTGGAATCTGAGGATTAGATATGCAAGTGCAAGTGGTCAGGGACTGCAGCAACAAAATCAAGGAGTTTGAAAGAAAGAAGAAAGGCAAGGGTTTGCTCACTCNCTCCTCGCCTCGCCCCGCCTCGCCAGGCCTGGGTGATGCCGGGGCAGATGGGCAGACGGTGGCTGTGCGGCAGGTGCAGGGCTCAGGCTGCAGCGCCGTGCGCCGCTAACCAGCGCGGGGCTGGCGGAGCGCTCGCAGCGCCCTGCCCGCGGCCCGCGGGGCGATCGCGCCCGCTCCGGCGCTGCAGCAGCCTGCCCGGCGCAGCGCTCAGCTCCCTAGGACTTGGTCGCAGCGCCATCTACTGGCTGTTCCCCCGCCCTGCCCGCGTCTCCTGCCGCGGCGCCCAAAGCAGAGCATCACTTTCAGCTGATTCAAGGCCAAAAAAAGTGACAGTAGGGCCTAAACTCCGAGGCTCTTGAAATCGGCGCAGAGGTTTATTAACTTCAGCGGGGTTCTGGTTCCTTCTGGAGATGCTCAAGTAAAGTCCTATGTAAATCAGCAGCTTGGACTGGGTGGCAAAAAGCAGATGCAGGATGTGAGACCACCATGAGTACAGCAGAACATTCCCAGTCCCTGCAAGGAGAGGTCGTCCTGGAAACTAACAAGGGCATTACAGAGCTGAATGGGTGTACCTAGACAGGTAGGAAGTGAGCAAACAAATGTGGTGCCCTCGAGCGAAAGAACTGAATAGCAGCACAAAGCACTGAATTAATTTACAGAAAGAAATTTTACTTAAGGGATTAATCAGTTAGGCTTAACTCACACCACGTTGCAGGAATCTCTTGAATTACTTGCCAAAAATAAAAATAAATTGATGTACTCCTGGAGAGAGGATATGTTTAAAAGCTGATTAGTGGGAGCAAGCTTTGGAATATTTTCATTCTCCAGTGGTTATTCATTTTGCACACAATCCAGGCTCCCACTGACTCTTGCACAGTTGTGAGTGCAAGGGGACATAACCCTGCTGGCATGGGAGAAGGGTTGTGTGCCATCTGTTAGCAACACTGACTGCTCAAGCTACTGTTCAGCACAATCCACTAATGCAAAATCTTTAGTGGCAGGTAGTGTTCTTATTTTGTGCCCATGAATGGATTTCTTGTGTATTTGCTATGCTGTGATAGATGAATGAGTGTCACAACCTTCCCTCCTGATCGACTGCTTCCCATCACTTTCAGTCATGTGCTGGCCCTAGACTGGCCAAGGAGCTGCTGTGTGAGCAAAGCACAGAAGATGGTCTGAGCCCAAAAAGGGGAGATTCACTCACCCTTTGCACACACTAACCCCTGATGAATGCTTCCTTGAGAGATTCTATGTCACACTTTTCAATGGAAAAAAAAAACAAAACAAACCAAAAATCTGCTAAAAACAACTTTGTAATGACACTGATGTGGGAAGTGAGGTGGTAAAAGTGGCTGTCGAGGTATGAAAATGGAACCTTGTGCACAGTGAAGCGGATGAGAAACCCTCAGGGGTGTTTGCCAGGGATCAGCCCTCACTGCCACGCCTTCATTGGGTTGTCTGTGCTCCTTTCAGAACTGCCACAACAGCTCTCCCAGGACACCCAATGAAGGTGGCCTGAGCAGCCATTCTCCTCACTGCCACCTTTCCCTCAGACTCCCTAGGACTGGTGCTAGGTGAAAGGCAGAAGCGCTCAAGAGCTTGTCTGAAGTGCATCCTTGTCTCACACTGCATCCGACCCTGCAAGCATTGCATGAGGGTCCTGGAGTGCCTCTGTCACTGCCACTGCTCTGTCTTGGCTGTGTGCACCCCTGGTGAAGCACCCAACAGGCCTCCCTGGGCTGAGCAGGACTCCAGATCCCCCTCAGTTCCCTCCAGAACGTTACCCTTGCCAATCCCAAACCATCACAAACCGTAACAAATCTCCTGCTGTTTGCCTTGCCATTTTTTAAAGCATGCAAGATTCAAAGCTGGTTCTTAAATTCTCCTGCTTTTATTATTGTCACTGTCCTCTGATGCATTCAGGGAGCTGAAGGGAAGCCTAAGAGAGCTGAAGCTTTCCTGAGAGGCCTTTAGCTTGATGGAGAGCAAAGGGGTGGTGGTGATTCTGTGGATGAGGCTGGTAACTGTGGTGACAAATGGCAATCCACTGACGTTTGGTAGCCTCCCTAGACAGGGACTTCACACTTGTTATTTTCAAGATTATTTTGTCCCAGATTCCACCTTGCAATAGAGTCCTTCTGAAAGCTATTGTAGCACATTTTTCTTACCTGGAGACTGAAGCCAGTGGAGGGAATGGGGTTGCCTGATGGAATACCCTGTTCAGTTCACTGGTGGTAGAAGGCTTAAACAAGTGGACTTGCTGGTGCCTTCAGAGGGACGTGTAGCCAAGTGTTTGAGCTGAGGAAATTCAATGAAAAAAATATCCAGGAGCATGGGAAGCTGAAAGGCCTCCTTTCTATGTCTGAGTTTCACTCAGGCAGTAATCCACAGTTTAAAGAACTTAAAAAGAAAAAAAAAATTAATAAAGAGGTTATTTTAAACTCAGATCTGCAAAGCACTCGTACCTCCAGCACGTTGCCTCAGTGAAATATCCCTCTACATGAAAATATAGACAGTTAGTTTTTTCTTCCCAAGTGAAACCCTGCAAGGTCTTTCATTACTGGTTTATTATGCTTTCTGTATCTTTGCTCATTTTTCACCAGTATTGCATTAAGTATTGATATTGATTTCTTGTAAATGGTACTGAAATGGATGGCTCACAGTTTTTGTTATTGTTCTGTAGCACTTGTATGTAATTTATTATAGCTGCAGTGGAACCTGCCCCTTGCTGCCAGGGTTTAAATTAAATGTGCCATGTTTTGGCCCCTACTAGTCACAGACATTTCTCATTCCAGACCTGGGAGTGTTATGTATAAAGTTACTTTCATAATTACTTTCTTGATGTTATTTAAAAAGTTTATTTCAATAATTTTGATAATTAATATGTAATACATTGGTTGAATTACTGGGAATTTTTTTCCTTTCCCTTACAGAGACAAATTGCTGTCCTGTGAAAGCAGCAGGCAGTGGTGAGTGGCTCTCCTCTCTCTGAAAGGAAAAGGGCAAAAGGGCTCCCTGTGTCTGCAGTGTGTGCTGGATCTGAGGCTTCACTTGTGCCTGGGCTCCAGCAATGTCATCATGCAAGGCAAAAACTGATACTGACTGCAAGGAGGTGGCAGAGTCACTGGAAGGGCATTTCTCTGGGCCATGCTGCAGCACAGTGGAGAGGTTTTGGCACAAAAGCTGACCCAGAAGCAGTGATTCACTTGATTTTCTGGGAATAAAGCTGTAGCTGTGACAGAAGCCACAGAAGATGAGATGAGAAGCTGTGAGCTGTCAGTGTGCTCTGACAGCCCTGAGGAGAGGGACTTGGGGGTGCTGGTAGAGGAGAAGCTCAACATGAGCCAGCAGTGTGCACTTGCAGCCCAGAGAGCAACCAGAACCTGGGCTGCAGCAGGAGCAGTGTGGGCAGCAGGGCAGGGAAGTGATCCTGCCCCTCTGCTCTGNTCTATGACTCCATGACTCTATGACTGTGGCTCTATGACTCTATGACTTTCTGGCTCTATGACTCCATGACTCCATGACTCTATGACTCCTATGGCTCTATGACTCCATGACTCCATGACTCTATGGCTCTCTGGCTCTATGAAGGTGAAGCAGAGCAGAGGCACTCCCTGCAGCAAACCTCTCTGTGCAGGCTGTTCCTTCATGCAGGGCTTGCAGGGAGGGCAATAGCAGTGGAGAGAACATTGCTGCTCCAAAGTGAGAGATCCCTGATGGATGGGACAGCACCAGCAGCACTGGGACTGAAAGAGACTTTCTGTGTCCTTCCAGTTTCCTTTGCTGCCATTTCTGACCAAAGGAAGTGTTGCTGTTTTGGCAGGGAGGGAACAATTTTTTTTTGCCTGCCAAGAACACAATTTTCTGCCCTGGGATTTGGAAAGGCTTAGGATGGAGGAAGGAGAGACCCTTGGTGCTTCGGCCTGGGGGCTCTGCATTTGCTGCCTCTGCTGGCTTCCTGTGGGTGCCTCTCCAGCTCTGAAGGGGTGGGTGTTTGTTAGCCATTAGAGTGGCACTGAGGCAACTGCACTGGTGTAAAGCACATTGCTGCTACGCTGCTTCAGAAGTCACTGATAATGAAACTCAGAGCTTCTCACACAAGATTAAACAAAACCTTTTATGGACAGTCTTAGTTCCAGTTCACTGAATAAATCCAATTGCCATTTTGCAAGCTCTCCTTGGGCTTTTCCTCTCCTTGATTTTGGGCACCATCCCTTACTCTTCCTCTGGCAGCTTTAAATAGCTCTGTCCCACTCAATTCCCTCTGCTCATCCCACAGTGTGGATGAACTCACTCCCCAGAAATCTGTGAGTGAGGCCTTTGAAGCAAGCCAGGAATATTTTCACAACAAGCAAGCTCAGAGTCACGTTAAAACACTTCAACGTTTGTGCAGCCAAAGGGCTGAAGCTGCTGCTCTTGAGCTTGGTGTGAACACAAAGCAAGACCCAGCCATAATTCTTCAGGCAGTGCAGGGTTCAGCCAGCCAAAGTCCTACTGCTCCATCACTCTGTGCTGGAAAGGGCTCTCCATGTTGCATTGTGCTTACCAAAAAGCATCCTCAGGGCATGCTGTGTAGCTCTGCAGTGTACTGACTCAGCCAGGTCCTCTGTGATTCCATGATTCTATCAGCTGTATCCTTCTGGATGGGTTTTAGGTAGTATGAAGCTTTTGGTTTTCCAAAACTCTCCTGTTCCTCATGTAGAGGCAGTTTCTAAAATCCATCACATCCATCTCGTTTTCAGCTTTAACACTGTGAAAACACCCAGGCGAGTTAATTGCCCAACAAACTGCAAGCACTGCAGGGCAGAGTTTGATTTGGGTTTGAACTATCTAAGCCCACATCAATAAGATGATGGTCCTCAGGCCTGAGAGCTGAAGGTGCTGCTGTGCTGTGGAGAATATCTGATTGCCAATCTTTTTCTGAGGGGGGTTTACCCTCAATGAAAGGCTGTTTTAAGCAGCACCAACCTGTGTGCAGCACACCAACCAACCTGCCAGAAGTTCTTCATCTGGTAACCACACAAATTGCTTTTGCTGGGCCTCAAATCACAGCTGTCACAGGTTGCTTGGCTGCTCAGTCCTCAAATCACAGCTGGTATCACAGGACAGCTACAAGCTCCTTTCAGTCTCCAGCCTGTGATTACCATCAGCCACTATCATAGAATCACAGAATCACAGAGTGCCAGGGGCTGGAAGGGACCTCCAAAGCTCATCTGGTCCAGCCCCCTTGCCAGAGCAGCATCACCCAGAGCAGATCACACAGGAACACATCCAGGCAGGTCCTGAATATCTCCAGAGAGGGAGACTCCACAGCCCCCCTGGGCAGCCTGTTCCAGTGCTCTCAGCCTGTTCCAGTGCTCTGGCACCCTCACAGGGAAAAAAATTCTTCCGCAGGTTCACATGGAACCTTCTGTGCCTCAGCTTCCACCCAGTGCCCCACTATGTGCACACTCAGCTTTTTCTTGCTGGTGCCAGGTTTATATGGAGCCTTGCACTGGAGAAAGAGAATGAATTTATTGAGAAGATAAAGAAGAAAAAAGTGATCTCCTTCTTCAATATGTATATATGTGTGTGTGCATAAATATAAATATATATGTGTGTGTATAAATATAAATATATATATGTGTGTGTATATATATATATATTTGCCCCTGAAGGCAAGTTAGCCACCCAGATGGCTTTGTCTGCCCCTCGAAAGGAATTGCTTAGGCTAATTTTGTTTTCTGTTAGTTTGCTCAAGTGCCCCGAGAGCAGCAGGTACGGACTGCAGAGCTCCCCCTGCAGCGCTGCTGCTGCCTTCCGCGGCAGCTCGACGGCAAATGTGAGCCTGGGAGCTGCTAATCTGATCTGTCAGTATTGGTGTCCCACACCTCGGCCCCTCTGCAGGAAATTAAAGAAGGAGTTCTACGAGGGAACTATTTCATAAAGCTTTAAACAAACGAACTTCTTAACATTTGGTGGTCTCTGGAAGATCGTTTTGCTGGTAGCAGTGCTGCCCGCGGTGCGGAGTGGGCTGAACAAGTCAGTGGCGGCAGCGGAGTGAGCCGCAGCCCCGAGAACCTGCCCTGGGGACACGCACTTGAGCTGTCTCATTGTTGGGTAAATCTCTCAATCATCGTCGGTTTTCATTGGGGCTTAGTTTTATGGGAAGAACTGGCCCAAGCCTAGGGCCGCAGGCTGCTTTAGACAGAAAAATCCTCACTCAGTCTCCCTCCCACACGGCACCAGGAACACTGCGCCCATGTGGGCAGTTCACAAATCACTTCCCACATTTTCTCCCCTGCTTGCTTCAGAGGGGTTTGCACTGATGTGTGGCCATTAAAGCTTTTTGCTGCTTTGTGCTGTTTAAAATCTCCTCCCCTCCTTTTATACCATTTCCAGGAAAATTTCAATTCACTCTGCTGCCCCTTTGCCACCCTCCGAACCGCAGACGGGCAGAGGGAGGCATCCAGCCCTGAATCAGCAGGCTCCAGCTCTCTTCAGGAGCACCAGATCGTGTCTGAAGAGAAATAAATGCAGTCTGTGCTCAGCGAGAGGCTCTGGCAAAGCCTCAGCCTAACGCCTCCTGTTAATTTCAGAGTCCCCTCAAGAGAAAAAAGGCTTATAAAAAGGAAGCAGAAATTCCTGAAGGATAGCGGTAATGTACCCTGCCCACAAATTACCGCGGACCTTTGCAGCAGCTTATCGCCTATAAAAAGCTCCAGAGTAGTCATTACAGTCATTGAGCTGATGGGAGTTTTATGACTTTGACTCACCAGAAGGCAAGGCAGCAGTAGCCTGATGCAAAATCACTTTGCGGGGCCAGCAGGTAGCTTAGCCTCAGCAGGCAGCCCTGGGGCCTCCAGCAGGCAGCCCTGGAGCCTCCTGTGCTGCTGGTGTCACCCACCAGCTGACCAGCTGGAGAAGGATGGGCAGATGGAGCTGGAACCCCCCACCAGCCCTGCGTGGAGAGCTGCCGGGGGCTTGGGGGCTGCTGAGAGCTGCCATCAACCTGGCTTTGCACGTGCAGTGGGGATGAGCCCTACTGGGGTTGGCACCCCAAAGAGAGGAGATTTGTCCTTCCTTTCCACATCCCTGACTCTCCAGGGGCCTACTCTGCGCCCAGTCCCAGCGCGAGTCCCTGATTTGATGCCTTGAGGCTGGTACCTGGGTGAGCAGCCTGGGTGTGGTGAACGTTCCTGCCATGTTTGTGCCAATGTGCTGCTGGAGCTGCTCTGCTGCCATGCAGGTATTGCAGCTCTCCACCAGCAGCTTCCTGCTCTCCTTGGTTTCCCACAGGTGTGTGTCTGCAGTTGCCCCCTTCAGCCTCTCCTAAACTCAGTGCTGTCTGACTCTGGGTGTTCTGGTCTGATCTGAACAGCCAGCAAAAGCAGCAGGCTGTGCTTCGCCAGCTTCTGGGAGTCATCAGCCTGGTGCAGGAGCACACCATGGTAGTGGCTGGGAGAGCCTTCTGGAGATCAGCTGCTCCCCAGGACCTGTGTAACCAGATCCACAGTGAGCTCTCAGAGGTGGGCTGCTGGAGTGTGATTGGTTTGAAAAGTAGACCTGCTCCAGGCAAACCTCCTTTAGCAGGCTGGTTGGAGCAGATGCCCTGCAGAGGTCCTTTCCAGCCCCCAGCACTCAGTGTCTCCGTGCTCTCTGTAACAGCAGCACACACAGCTACCCTGACGTGCCTGAGTGCTGAAACACAGCCTGGGCTGAGCAGGATGCTCTCTCAGGTGTCTCACCTCTAGAGGTTTTCCCGTGGGGCTGCTCCTGCTGCCTCAGTAGGAAGGTCAGGGCTGTCCAGGCTCTGCAGCTGAGCAGGTGTTGGCAGCCCTGAGCCCCTGCCTGTGCTGTGCTACACCAAGAACCAGCATGGAAGAACCCTCCCCTTGGAGCTAATCATTGGGGTATGGTGCAACAGGCACAATGGTCTGAGCTGTTCTGTGGAGAGGAACAGAGAGGGACAGGGCAGTGCTCATGCCTCTGTCTGGGTGAGCAATGTGAAGGAGAACAGGGCTGCAGTCCCACCACTGCTGCCAGCTCCAGCACCCCCAGCCCCGACTCCTGACCTTGGTGTTGGGGACTCCTGTCTCTGGTGTTGGGGACTCACTCCTGTCTCTGGTGTTGGGGACTCACTTTTGTCTCTGGTGTTGGGGCCCCATCCTGTCTCTGGTGCTGGGGACTCCTGTCTTTGGTGCTGTGCCAGCTGTTTGTCTGGAGCAGAGCTGCTTTCCAGAAGCCTTTGCAGGGTGCTGAGGTGACAGATGGGCCCCAGCCCAGGAAGGAAATTGTTATATTAACTCTTAAAGTGTCTTGGCCATAATGTCCCTACACGTGGGGCAGGAAAAAGAAAAGCCCCCAGGAGTAAGTATGTGCTGAACAGAGAGGGCAAGCAAGACCCAGCTCAGCAAGGATGAGACAGAGGCAGTCAGCAGGGCTGCTGGGCATCTCTCCCTGGGACAGTAAGGTGGATTTCCAGACCTCTGAGGGAGCTGTGCCAGGTGTGGGGAGTTGCCTGTGTGGAAGCTGATGGGCAGGGCTGCTGAGCTGCTGGGAATGCAGGGGAGCTGCTGGAGAGGAGGATGGAGCCAAGCTGTGAAGGGCTTTGGAAGCAAAGCCAAGCAGGTTTTTTATCTGTGATGGAAAAGAAGGAAGCTGTTTAGACCATGGCATGATGTTGTGTCACGAAGTGAGAGCTGGGTTAATTAGAAGTAGATCTGTGTGTCCTTGGCTTTGTCCAAACCCCCAGAACTCCCAGTTCTGGGTATGAATGNGGGGGGGCAGGGAACTCCCAAACCATCACATCTTTGATATTATTTTAAATTAATTATTTGTATCTTCAGATCTTTGGAGGCAAAACCAAAATGCTTCCAGAGGTGAGCTGATGATGTTTTAATTTTACTTCCCTCCTTCTTTGGAAGGGAGAGATGAAGTGGTTGAAAAGCTGCAGCACTTCAGCTGGAGCACAGCAGAGAGGGTAGGTGCAGGAGCCATCTGAGTGTGCTGGATGTTGCTGCTCTCTTTGCTGTGTCATCAGTGGCAGTAACACTAAAAAGTACCTTTGGGCACGAGCTCTATGCCAGGATACAGACAAGGCTCCTGTGCATGTTCTGCAGAGGAATTACTCTTAGTGTCCTCGTTGTCAGCCTCAATATTGTTTCAATTCTGCACTTCAGTGTGAAAACATTGTCATCTGTAACGACCCTCAGGAAGAAGGCTTAGGTGTGACTGTGTGCCTGTCGTTTGTCACCCACCACTGACTTTTCTTTTTCACAGCCAGAGCATTGCAGTGGTGTCTGTGCAGTTTCACTTTGTTCTTTGTGTTTGGCCCTTTTTGGTTTTATTTGCCAACAGGGAGATGTCTCTGGAGTGAGAACATTGCAAACCCAAATCACATGGGAAAACACAGTCCTGCGCCGCCAGGTTAACCGCCAAGCCCTGGCCCCACACGGCTTTAGTGGAGCTAATTTGTGTCCTGGTGCAGAGAAAGCTTTTTCAAAGGCAGAAGGAAGAGCAAGGGTTTTCAACAGAAAGCAAATCTTCAAAGTATAGTACAGCCATAAAACCCTGAGTAAATGTTTGCTGACTGCAACACCTGGAACAATTAAGGTAGTGCAGTGGAGCAGCATTTGATTTAAGAGGGAGAGCCCTGCAGATGTGTGCTGAGCACAGTACCTCTGTCCCCCAAAGCACAGAATCGCTCCAGCCTCTACCCCTCTGGTGCTCCTCTTGTACTCATCTCCTACTTAGATGCTCTGCCCTGGAGGGAAGGGGATGGCAAAAGGCAGAGGTTTAGCAGCTGTGTTTGCTGTTATTTTTGCTTACTCTCACTCCAGTATGTGTCGACTATGGGTCAGAGCTTTCAGTGCCCAGCAGCAGGGAACTGTGCATTTCATTAACAAAGACATGTAAGTAGCAGCATTTAATTCATTTCCTGCCCAGATGCATTAGATGATTATTTATAAAGCAGTTAATCCAATAAATGCCTATTAAAAAAGAGAAAAAGGACATTGTTCATATTTTTAGGTTCTTGAGTACAAAGGAAGAAAATTTTCAGGTTTCCCTGAGCTCCCTTCATGTTCTCCTTCTGTTTCTTGACACCACCTTGGCCAACACAGAGCTTCTGTCTGAAGGGTTGTGAGGCCAAGAGAGGAGAGGAGCAGAAGTCTCTTTTTGTTTGTCCCAGGGGAGCACAGCAGAGACTCTTCTGCAGGAGCAGCTCCTTGAAATCCTTGCCAGCTGTCAGAAGGCAGTGGCCACAGGAACAAGCCTTACCTTTGGATGACCTATGGGAAAGAGGGGAAATGAAAGCTTTCTCTTGCTCCTACAAACCCAAGCTAAGCAATGCAAGGAGTTGTCCCCAGGATGTGGTGTCCTTGCTTTGATCTGTGCCTCCTCAAGACCACTCCCTGGCTTCTTTCCCTTCCTCAAGGCAGCTTTGAGAGGTGGGGATGCTGGAGGCGGGGCCAGTGCAGGCTGTAGCAGCACATCCAAGTTCCAGCCAGTTCCACAACTGAGCAGATTCTTGTGAGGGTTCCTTGTTCTGCTGTCCTTGGGCTGAGGAGGTGCTGTCACCCTGCCTGCCCAGGCTCTGCTCCATGGCTGCATGATAAAGATGCACATTTCCCAGCGCCAAGCCCCAGATGTACATCAAAAAGATGAAACCTTGCAACTGGTTTTAGCAGCTGTATTGCAGTCAAGGCAAGCATAGGGAAAGGATTAAAGCTGGTAAACTTATTCTGATTCTCTAAATGGCTTTCAAGCTTCTGCACAGCTTCTTGAAGAGTGATTTTGCTACCAAAACATTGAGCAATGTGTGGTAAATGTATCATCACATTCATGGAAACACCACAGTCAAGTGAAGCACAATAGATACAGGTAGGCATGTACAGGTGAGAAATAAACACCACAGTCAAGAGAAGCATAATAGATACAGGTAGGCATGTACAGGTGAGAAATAAACACCACAGTCAAGAGAAGCATAATAGATACAGGTAGGCATGTACAGGTGAGAAATAAACACCACAGTCAAGAGAAGCATAATAGATACAGGTAGGCATGTACAGGTGAGAAATAAACACCACAGTCAAGAGAAGCATAATAGATACAGGTAGGCATGTACAGGTGAGAAATAAACACCACAGTCAAGAGAAGCATAATAGATACAGGTAGGCATGTACAGGTGAGAAATAAACACCACAGTCAAGAGAAGCATAATAGATACAGGTAGGCATGTACAGGTGAGAAATAAACACCACAGTCAAGAGAAGCATAATAGATACAGGTAGGCATGTACAGGTGAGAAATAAACACCACAGTCAAGAGAAGCATAATAGATACAGGTAGGCATGTACAGGTGAGAAATAAACACCACAGTCAAGAGAAGCATAATAGATACAGGTAGGCATGTACAGGTGAGAAATAAACACCACAGTCAAGAGAAGCATAATAGATACAGGTAGGCATGTACAGGTGAGAAATAAACACCACAGTCAAGAGAAGCATAATAGATACAGGTAGGCATGTACAGGTGAGAAATAAACACCACAGTCAAGAGAAGCATAATAGATACAGGTAGGCATGTACAGGTGAGAAATAAACACCACAGTCAAGAGAAGCATAATAGATACAGGTAGGCATGTACAGGTGAGAAATAAACACCACAGTCAAGAGAAGCATAATAGATACAGGTAGGCATGTACAGGTGAGAAATAAACACCACAGTCAAGAGAAGCATAATAGATACAGGTAGGCATGTACAGGTGAGAAATAAACACCACAGTCAAGAGAAGCATAATAGATACAGGTAGGCATGTACAGGTGAGAAATAAACACCACAGTCAAGAGAAGCATAATAGATACAGGTAGGCATGTACAGGTGAGAAATAAACACCACAGTCAAGAGAAGCATAATAGATACAGGTAGGCATGTACAGGTGAGAAATAAACACCACAGTCAAGAGAAGCATAATAGATACAGGTAGGCATGTACAGGTGAGAAATAAACACCACAGTCAAGAGAAGCATAATAGATACAGGTAGGCATGTACAGGTGAGAAATAAACACCACAGTCAAGAGAAGCATAATAGATACAGGTAGGCATGTACAGGTGAGAAATAAACACCACAGTCAAGAGAAGCATAATAGATACAGGTAGGCATGTACAGGTGAGAAATAAACACCACAGTCAAGAGAAGCATAATAGATACAGGTAGGCATGTACAGGTGAGAAATAAACACCACAGTCAAGAGAAGCATAATAGATACAGGTAGGCATGTACAGGTGAGAAATAAACACCACAGTCAAGAGAAGCATAATAGATACAGGTAGGCATGTACAGGTGAGAAATAAACACCACAGTCAAGAGAAGCATAATAGATACAGGTAGGCATGTACAGGTGAGAAATAAACACCACAGTCAAGAGAAGCATAATAGATACAGGTAGGCATGTACAGGTGAGAAATAAACACCACAGTCAAGAGAAGCATAATAGATACAGGTAGGCATGTACAGGTGAGAAATAAACACCACAGTCAAGAGAAGCATAATAGATACAGGTAGGCATGTACAGGTGAGAAATAAACACCACAGTCAAGAGAAGCATAATAGATACAGGTAGGCATGTACAGGTGAGAAATAAACACCACAGTCAAGAGAAGCATAATAGATACAGGTAGGCATGTACAGGTGAGAAATAAACACCACAGTCAAGAGAAGCATAATAGATACAGGTAGGCATGTACAGGTGAGAAATAAACACCACAGTCAAGAGAAGCATAATAGATACAGGTAGGCATGTACAGGTGAGAAATAAACACCACAGTCAAGAGAAGCATAATAGATACAGGTAGGCATGTACAGGTGAGAAATAAACACCACAGTCAAGAGAAGCATAATAGATACAGGTAGGCATGTACAGGTGAGAAATAAACACCACAGTCAAGAGAAGCATAATAGATACAGGTAGGTATGTACAGGTATGAAATAAAAGGTCTGTGGTAGTGGGTTGGACTTGATGATCTTTGAGGTCTCTTCCAACCTTACTATAAAAAAAAAAAAAAGCCAGTTAAAAATAAATCTGTATGTGCAGTTGGTTGCAAGCCATTCTGATGGAAACCACTGCCTAGGAGAGTGGGGTTTGTCCTTAGCTCCATCACCTGTGTGCATTTGCAGAAGGGCCTTACAGGTGTGCTGCAGACCTTACTGTGGCTGCTGTGCCTCATAATCTGCTCAAACTCTGCACAAAATCAGAGTAGGGTGGAGCCTTCTGGGATGTCTTCCCTCAGCCTCATGTGGGCTTGGGATAATCAACTCTAAGATCCCAGAGAAACTGGGAAAATGAATTAGATGCAACTCAGTGAGACAGGGCTTATTTTAGCAATAGGTTTTATGTCCTCACAGAAGTGTCACTGGCACATGGAGAAGGAAACTGAGGAACATTATCCCAACCGATCCATAGCTACCAACCATCACATTTATGGCACATTGCCAGCAGGCTTGGTATTGAGCCTTGTGAGTGGGAAATGTGAAGCATCTGTGAATCTGCTGCTTTTCACTCACAGGACTCCCAGGGGTGTTTCCTGGGCAGTGAAATGTTTGCAAGCGATGTGTACCCTGCAGCTGGAGCAGCTCACAACTCCAAGTTTAGGATGCACTGCTTAGCCTTGGCTGGATGCTGCTGGCACCATGCTGCTGGGCTGCTGCCTTCTACCCATGCTCTGCAAGTGCTGCCTTCCTGCAGCAGCTAACCACTGAGCTGCTGGCACCATGCTGCTGGGCTGCTGCCTTCTACCCATGCTCTGCAAGTGCTGCCTTCCTGCAGCAGCTAACCACTGAGCTGGTGACACCATGCTGCTGGGCTGCTGCCTTCTACCCATGCTCTGCAAGTGCTGCCCTCCTGCAGCAGCTAACCACTGAGCTGGTGGAGGGGAAGAGCAGCAGCAAAACATAAAGGCAGACCCCAGCCCTAGGACTGAAGGCAATCTCTCTTTTCACTCAGATGGACTATCCAAATTCTTTTTGGTCACTGATTCTGCTCCATCACATTCCTCACAGCATTTCAGGTGTGGTAGCTGATGCAGTGTTTTGGTTACAAAACTGATGTGTTCAGGGCACCCTCTCTGCAAGTCCTGCTTGGTCTAAATAGGGATTGGATTTTACTACCAGCCAAGGTCAGAAACCAGAGAGGTTCTTGCTGCAGCAGGCTGTATATTAATCTCAATATCAGCTAAAGTACCTAAACTGTTATTGGAGTTTGATGATGTATTACATCTTTGAGAAGTGCTTAGTATGACACCTGTTTGGCTTCCCTATTTCGTGTTATACAGTCACACCTGATGGTTCAATAACTGGAAAAATACCAGCAAAGGATATTCTCAGCTCTTGGTGCAGGCAATATCTGCTTTGTCATTCCTGTTGCTTGATTTCTTCCACGTTAAAGGCATTAAACATCATTAGGTTTCCTTGCTGCCTTCCTCACATTGCTCTGGTAGAGAACATTCTGCCATTGCACAAATTTAGTCAAGCACACAAAGTCTTCTTCCAGAATATTTCTTCATTCCTGACCCTGCAACTTTTGTGTTTGGAAATGCCCTCAATGAATGCAGCTGTGCCACCCCAGTCTGCTCCCCTGCCATTAACTGCTCTGCTACAGACCACAGGGAGATGGACCCACAGGACCTCTCCCAGCCTGGCTGCACTGGGGATGAGTCACTCACTCTGGTCACAGATATTTTCCTTTTCTAGGTTAAACCTAGAAATTAATTTAAGAAGTAAATTTTAATTCAGGAAGTAAAAATCATCAAAGCCTATGCCTGTGACACCACCCCCTGAAAACTTCAGAATATTTACCACTCCATTTCCTTCCTCACTTACTTCCCAAGATGGATTTTCAGGGAGTTAAAGCAACTTTCAGAAAACCCTCCCAATAATCTGATCAACCTACGAGAGCTAAAAGTTATCAGAGCACAAGACAGAGCCCATTCCAAGGATTTATACTCATTTAGGGCAACAGTTGGTGTTGGACCTAAAGGCTGCAGTGCCATGAAAGAGCAGCTCTCACTATGCCCTTAGTTCTTGTCTCTGTCAGCCCTCTATTGAAAGGCAAGGCAGGAGAAAAGCCTTAGAGGTGCCAGGAGGTCCTGGGTATCTTTAAGGATGGTCTGCACATGGCATTCATAGAATGGCAAGGTTGGAAGGGACCTCAAGGATCATCCAGTTCCAACCCCCTGCCATAGGCAGGGACACCTCCCACTAGCACAGGTCACTCAAGGCCTCATCCAACCTGGCCTTGAACACCTCCAGGGAGGGAGCAGCCACAACCTCCCTGGGCAACCTGTGCCAGTGTCTCACCACCCTCGCTGCAAACAACTTCCTCCTAACATCCACTTTCAATCTCCCCTCTGCCACTTCAAACCCATTGCCCCTTGTCCTGGCATTGCAAACCCTTGTCAATAGTCCCTCCCCAGCCTTCCTGGAGCCCCCTTCAGATCCTGCAAGGCCACTCCAAGCTCTCCTGGAAGCCTTCTCTTCTCCAGGCTGCAGAGCCCCAACTCTCTCAGCCTGTCCTCACAGCAGAGCTGCTGCAGCCCTCTCAGCATCTTGGTGGCCTCCTCTGCACTGGCTCCAACACTTCCATGTCCTTCCTGTGCTGGGGGCTCCAGAACTGCACACAGGACTGCAGGTGGGGTCTGAGGAGAGCAGAGAATTTACATTCAGAGCATCCTGAGTCCTATCATGAGATCACTTTACTTTTCTGTGTTTCTTTTGGTTTCCTTAGGTATGGACAACAGTTGGAAGAGGAAGAGTTAAGGCTCTGGGACCTCAGACTTCCCTAATTCGTTCTTATCTCCATCCATAGTGTGA
Source organism: Ramphastos sulfuratus (assembly GCA_013399055.1). Lineage (NCBI taxonomy): Eukaryota > Metazoa > Chordata > Aves > Piciformes > Ramphastidae > Ramphastos > Ramphastos sulfuratus. The sequence goes on along the minus strand of WBNM01010103.1, from coordinate 15,671 downwards.
AGTGGTGTTGAGAAGGGCTCTTTCTTCTGGCACAAAATCTGAAGGCTGGGACTTGCATAGTCTGGGTGAAAACCAAACTGGCAGCCAAGGAACTATGCCTGTTATTAGCAGCTGATGCAATGCAAATCTTTGCTCATCTCTTATGCTCCTTTTAAAGCTCATATTGCTGCCATCAGTGCATGAGGCAGGGAGGTCACAGTCTCAGCAGGGAGTGATTGAGAGAAGACAGCAATCAGCCACTGTTAGGAAGTAGTCAGCGTGGCAGAATCATGGAATTGTGAAATCATTAACCTTGGAAAACATCTCTGTGGGGGTTCTGGGTGTTACCCCCTGCCAAGGATTCACCCAGACTAAACTCAGGCACCTTCTGCCCACCCTCTCCCTTATCTGAGAATCTCTCTTACGTGCAGGTTGAGCTGGAGAGGTCAGCAAGGGGGGTTTGAAGCAGAATTAGTTGGGAATGTGCAGGGTCAGGCAGGGACTGCCTGATCTGTGTTTGTGTCCTTGCTTTTGTATGTCCCAGCAGAATGAATGGCTAATACAGACATCATCTTATTTGCTTTTCCCAGCCACCAATCTATTTTCTCTCATTAAAATATTCCAATTAGCCTCAAACCAGCATAACCTCTGAGATGGAGCCCAACAGTCAACACGTGCCCAGAACCCCACGTCCTGAAGTTTAGAACTTGTGCAGCAGTAAATGCCCTGCCCATGGCAAATTAAAGTGTCCATTACCCAGAGAGGCTGCAGGTGAGATTGTGCAGCTAAAAGCTGTCCAGGTAAAATTAGAACTACCAGCAGTGACCACACCCCAGTACGGATCTATGGCATCAACATGCTGCAGACCCTGCACAAATACAGATCAGAGAGAGAGCAGTGAAAGGGAAGCCTCTTCATTAGCAATCTGGTGGAGCTCAGCACAGGAGTGAGTTGAAGACAAGATGAGAAGTGCCTGCAGTGGCCATGAGTGGGGTTCAGTGAACCAGATGATTTTGCTGACTGCAGTTTGTACATGCTTCTGCTGTTGTTGCCATCAGAGCCCTAGCCAAAGGCTAATTCTGCTTATCTGGGCACACCAGAGGGCTGCTTCACTCAGCAATCACTAAATTAAAGTGCTAATTGGTAAGACACTGGCACAGGTTGCCCAGGGAGGCTGCGGAGCACAGAAGCACTGAAGGTGATCAAAGATCACATTCGGTGCTTGTGTGCTCTGCTACCTCCCTGGAGGTCTTCTGTGCTCCACAACCTCCCTGGAGGTGTTCAAGGCCAGGTTGGATGAGGCCTTGAGTGACCTGTGCTAGTGGGAGGTGTCCCTGCCTATGGCAGGGGGTTGGAACTAGATGATCTTTGAGGTCCCTTCCAACCTTACCATTCTATGATTCTAAATTCATAAATTAGTGCTTGTTTAGCTTGGGATAGTTGATTTTTTTAAAAAATGTATTTTCCATTTTTCCTATAAGCTCCTATTCCAAAGATTTATGTCAGAGAGGCAATTTTCTTCCCAACAAGAGAGTTATCCTTTCTAGCCACAAACACAGGTCCCCAGAAGCATAGCTTATTGCGGCAGCACAGAAGAATAAGTCAAGAGTTAGCACCAGGCATAGCCAATTCAAAAAAAGAAAAAAAAATCATTTTTTTCATTTTGAATTATTTTTCAGCTCCAAATCCAGTTTCTGAGTTACGGTTATGAGGCTCTCAGCTCTCAGCTCACCTCTAACTAAAAAATCTCAAGAAATCACAGAACTATTATGTGGAGAAAGCCCTCTCAGAAATTAAAGGCAAACACACAGCTGTTGAGCTGGCGCCTTGGAACTGCTCCACACAGCCCTCATAAAGCCACCCTCGGATGAAATGTTAGCTCAAACTCACACAAGTACTCAGATCACTCTTCCTTTGTGGCTGACCTCTCTCTTTTTAAGCTTTTAACCCCCACTTGTGACAGCCCAAAGGATGTATGGATGGAGTCTGCCTGCTCTTGTGCCTTTCTCCCTTAGCTCACCCCAAAGAACACTCAGATAGAATCATAGAATGGGAAGGTTGGAAGGGACCTCAAGGATCATCTAGTTCCAACCCCCTGCCATAGGCAGGGACACCTCCCACTAGTACAGGTCACTTGAGGCCTCGTCCAACCTGGCCTTGAACACCTCCAAGGAGGTTGTGGAGTACAGAAGAACCGAATGTGATCCGTTCAGTGCTTCTGTGCTCCACAACCTTCCTGGGCGACCTGTGCCAGTGTCTCACCACCCTCAGCCTGTGCCAGTGTCTCACCACCCTCCCTGCAAACTGGAGTCACAGACCCCTAAAATAGTTTGGGACCTTTAATGCTTATCCAATCCAACCCTCTGCAGTCAGCAGGGACATCTGGGACTAGAGTAGGTCGCTCAGAGCCCTGTCTAACCTGACCTGCAATGTTCCCAGGGATGGGGCATCTGCCACCTCTCTGGGCAACCTGTGCCAGTGTTTCACTACTCTCAGTGTAAAAAATGTTTTCCTTCTATCTAGTCCAAATCTCTCCTCTTTCAGTTTAAAACCACCACTCCTTGTCCTGTCACAACAGGCCCTGCTAAAATGGTTGTCCCCAACATTCCACCAGGCAAGCTGATCTAATTAAAGTGTTGCTAACTGCTGCAGGGGGCTTGGACTAAGCGACTTGTAATGGCTCTGCCAGCCCAAAACACTCTGTGATTCTATGTACTGCTTGTAGTCCCGCCTTGGACAGCCCTCCAAGAACTTGGAGTTAAAAAAGGAAAGCTGAACCTATCTTTTTTTCTCCACTGGAGAAGAAAGAATACATCTCCCAGTTGAAGGCAGGGAGTTCCTGAAGGGATGCTGCTGTGGCCCTAATCAGAGCTCTTTGTGCCTGCAGAGGGGCAGTACTGCCAGGGCACCAGGGCAGCACAGACAGCTCTGCCTCTGCTGCTCTGTGGTGTGTGGCAGCATGAGCAGCAGTGCCAGCTTGGGGCTCCTCTGCAAGGGGAAGTTGGAAAGTGCTGACTTTGGCAAAAAAGTATTCCAGGGGGATTTGGGATACCAACTGAAAGAGCTCCTGTGAGCAGGTGCCCCTGGTGCCAGCCTCAGCTTGCTGCAAGAGCCACTGCAGAGTGACAGATGCCACTGGACACCGAGGCAGCGAATCAGCTTCACAGTCTAAACACAGACAATTCTCCTGTGCCCTGTTCCTCTTCCCCAGCAGACAGTGAGGTCTTTATTCCATGCTAGAAGTCCTTGAGGAAAATGCTCAGGGGTTGGGACAGAAAATGTCTTTCCATCTGGCTCAGGCATTGAGGGGCATTCCAGGTGGCATTCGTTCGGATCTAGACAGCCAGCAAAGGATCTCTGCACCTTCTAAATCCAAAAGAAGTCCTGTCTTCAGCACGTGAGTGATGGGAAGGGCTTGTCTTGGGCTTACTGCCTGGGAGGGAATTTCACTCAGTGAATAGTAGTAATAATAGTTAATACTATTATACTTCTACTGTACTCTTGCAAAGAGAAAGCAACCCAAGCAGACAATTCTAAAGCAATGGGAGGTGGAAATCTCTGGCAAGCTGAAGACTGACAGAGGAGTCCCTACGTAAGCATCCCTCCCTCTGCACTCCAGAAGGACACACTGGGTGCCCCGGGGGTCTCCCTGATCCCACCACTCCCAGCTTCCTGAAAGAACACTTCTTCTGCGGGTCACTGATGCGTGGGGCATCAGCCCTGAGGGAGGCACATGCTTGGCTCTCTTTACCTCACACAGTGCAGTCATTAACCTCCCCCAGTCTCTTACAAGTATTTCCTGAGCCAGAAGTGGCAGCATCCCACAGAGGAGGAGATGGCATTGCAGCATTTTCTACACTTCACAGGCTCACAGGATGTCAGGGGTTGGAAGGGACCCAAAGAGATCAGCCAGTCCAACCCCCCTGCCAGAGCAGGACCAGACACTCTAGCTCAGGGCACACAGAACACATTCAGACAGGCCTGGAAAGGCTCCACAGAAGGAGACTCCACAACCTCTCTGGGCAGCCTGTGCCAGGGCTCTGGGACCCTTCCAGGCAAGAAGTTGCCCCTTGTGTTGAGCTGGAACCTCCTGTGCTGCAGCTTCCATCCATTGCTCCTTGTCCTATCCCAGGCAGCAGTGAGCAGAGCCTGTCCCCCCCTCCTGACCCTCAGCCCTCAGATAGTTATAAACATTGATTAAATCCCCTCTCTGTCCTCTCATCATCCTCGTAGCTCTCCCTTGGACTCTCTCCAGCAGATCCCTGTCCCACTTCACTCACAAAATCAGATTGTTCGTTCTGCTTTGATGTCTAAGTCTGTGTCACTAAGGCCATTTTTCTCCTCCGAAGTCTCTCTCTCCTGGCTCAGAAATGCTCTGTTAATATCCCTGTCACCCTCTCTTGAAGCATTACTGGTTCTTACAGGCCCCACATATTTATTTTCACCTTCTGCACCATTAAAATATTTTCAGAAACATCGTGCTCCCCAGTTCTGAGACTCCAGTGATTGTGCTTACTGCTCCAAGCTGAGGTGACAAAGGGTTGGCGGTGAACAGGCTGGTTTCAATGCAAACACTATAACCTGCTTTTCGTCTTTATTGTTTGGGGTTTTTTATCTCACTTCTCCCCATCTCCTTCCTTTCCTCTCCATCTCCTATTTCCCCCCATCTAACTCCTTTTCTCATAATCTCCTTCCTTTTCCCCATTTTCCTCTCCATCTCCCTCCTTTCAGCACCACCTGCCCCTTTCCCACCCCACACTTAATTTCCCCCTTTTCCCCCCAAACCCACAGCACCTGGGTCCTGTTGGAGTCTCCTCCCACCCCATGTGTCACCACTTTGCCCTCCCTGCCCACTCCCCTATTTAATGGGCCCCAGCAAAGGCAAGCCCCAAGCTTGCCCATCTGGGCAGAGGATCCTCCTCATCATCTCAGGTGAGTGCCCATGGTGCACACTGGGTGACTGGTGGAGGGGATCAAAAGGCCGGGGGGCCTGGTGGCCCCCCGGTTAGACAGGGTTAGGCTTGATGCTTGCTCTAACATCACCCATGGGTGCTGGCTGATTTTAGCATGCAATTGACACCCTTTATTTGCCAGTAGACTTTTGCCTTTTTTCCCCAGGGTGATGAACCGCAGCGTGCAGCAGTGCTTGCTACAAACAAAGCTTTGCATCTGCCTCTTACCTTCGGCTCACTTTTAGTTCCCACTCAGTGAAAACAAAACAGATGCCATGCAGTGTACATCAGTGGGGCTAACCATTCAGAGGCATTTTTACCAATGGCAGGGAAAAAATAATAATGGAACAACTTCAGGTGACACTCATGGTTCCTAAAAATGCAAGTGCTAACTGGTAAGTTTTCAGAGAATTGAATATAAAATCATAGAGCAATGCTTTATTTGATTCTCTGTTTATGGGAAATTCGTTTTATTTGACTTTTTTATTTGTAATATCAACTATATTGCAGAGCAGAGTTTCTAGGTGCTCCCTTATGGTCCCATTCTTCTAAATTATTAATGCTGCACTGTTGATATATTGTCAGCCTTGTACATACATTCTATGAAAATGAGTTTTACAGTAGGCTGGGATTTATAACAAAGCTTGACATATGCAGCTAATTCACCTAGACAGTCTTGTCAGTTTTAGGTTCATAAATAATTGATACTCAGGGCTTGGAGTTCAGCTACTGTTAGTGCTCCAGCTGTTAAATTTCAGCAGCATAATGGATGAATATTTGTTTATAATTTCTGTACATGGACCTGATGTCAGATCCCAGGCCTCATTTGCATAGGTAGATTGAGATGTTGGCAGCGTAATGAGCACATGAAGATGATGAATTGTTTTCCTCGGTGCCGGTGCCTTTCTGTAAATGTTTGATTAGTTTTGAATGGATTACTGTTAGATTATCTGGTTCAGGGGTTAAAGTGAGCAGCTCTCTGCTCCCAAAGCTTTCCTGATCCCTTGCTGACAGGTTTTAACATTCATGCAGTGGTATTAGTGCCGCCGAGGCTGGGGGTGCTGTTTGCAACAGATGTTTAGTAATTAAACATACGGTTTCCCGTTTGGAAGTTGCCGGGGAAATTTAAATCAGAATGATTTGTTTACTGTAGTTTGAGGGGATTACAGTTTCTAAAAAAATAATGTACTTTTGCCCCTAAAGTGCTGGAGTTTTCCCCCCAATGACGCTAATTAAAAATGAATAAAACACACACAGAGCCTCCCGGCAGCTCAGGTGGTTAACTCCTCGGTAGGCAGATGCAATGCTATTAAAAGCTGAGGTTCTTCTCATTTCCTCTTTCTGGAAATTAATGAGCACCGTTCAGGCTGAAAAAAGCCCCAACAAACTACCTTTTCTATTGGCTGTCCCCAGCAGAGATGCTGAGGCAAACCAAGCTCTCAACGCAGGCTTTTTCAGGAGCTGACCCGGGAGAAGCTGTGGGATGCGGACATGGGTGCCACACCAGCTCCCAGTGGCTGCGGCAGCAGGAGCGAGGAAGGGGTCTGCGGTGAGGAAGTGACGTGGGAGGCACAGAACCGGGCTCGGAGGATGTCCTTTGGGTGCTGAGGCTCGGCACATCCCAGCGCGTCTGGAGGGGACAGTGTATTGAACCATCAGACGGTGGGAAGCAGGCTGGGTCTGCCTTGCTGGCGGCTCCCGTGAAGCTGGGGCGATGAGTGGCAGGCCATGCCGTCTCCCGTGGGCTTCTCCCAGCCACCATGGCGCAGGGGATGCTGCGGGGAGGGAAATCGTTTCTGCCGCCGCCTCCGCCCCCTCCCGCTCAAACGCGGCCCTTTACGCTCCCGTTTCATGCCAGTTCCCCCCACGCCACCCCCGGGCCTGGGCCCTCCCTTCCTCCCTCCCGGGGGTCTGGCGGAGCAGCCACTGAATGGGAGGCTTCAGCGGGCACGGCTCGGCGGAGCCGCCGCCGCCGCGTTCTGTCGGCGCCGCGCACGGCTCCCCCGGCTTGTCTGGCGATCATGTCGGTGATGATATGGGTAATGAAACACGTGCTCTTTTTGTCTGCGCCTCTGATTAATCTGCTTTCTATTTAGCCGTGATTTATGGCGCTCAACTGTTGAGGTGAGCGCCGGCCCATCAGTTCCGTAGCCTATTACGGGCGCCGCGACGGCGAAATGCCTGCGAGGCTTGAACTGTTTCTTGACAGCCAGGCTCCCCGCTACATTCCCTCCAATCTGTTTTGCTTCCTGGTGTGACCTTTCATACAGTAAAATACATTAGTTGAATAGCACAGTCTCATTAAAAGAGTGAATTAACCGAAGAGTCTTTTTAACTAAATGACAGCCAAAGGACTGAGCGCTAATAGCCACGGGCGGTTAGAAACTTAACTCATGAATCAGGCTGTTAATACTGCTCGCTGCCTGAAGCGCTGAGGGCACCGCACTCTCTGCTTGCTCTCATAAGAAGGGAAGCTCATTACTTTCCTCCTGATGGGGGAGAAAGAGTGAGCGAGCAATAATAAAGCTTGAATTTTTCAATACTGTTAAAAATGGGGCTGACAGATTGCCGACAATAGGAGCAACGGGCTGGCCGGCGCGGGGAGAGCCGCCGAATTAGCGGCACCATAGATCATGCAATCTAATTAAATCAACCCGGAGAATGAAATTAGTTTTCTGTGAGTGAAATGGCCTTTGAAAGAGCGCTATTAAATGAACTGTAGAGCATTAATTAAATAATTCACAGTGAGGGATTTTGCATTTATACAAAAATTGTGCACTTAATTGTCCATGCTGTATTACAGAGCTGGCCTTATGTTAACAATGTGTCTAAAGCACACTTAGTGGAGCGGAGCAGGAGCAGCCTCACGCCAATGCGGCTTAGCAAGTTCTTAAGGATTGCCACGGGAAGGAGGAGGACACAGTAGGAAGTACACAGTTAACGACTCTGCTGCATTAATCCTCCCCACGCCTGACAACTTGTTACTTTTTTTCTTTCTCCCCCCACCCAGCGGAATGACATTAGGGCTTCTGGTTTTTAATTAAGGGAGAACTGCAATTTCTCATGATCTAGCGAGAGGAAATCTCTTCAAACCGCCTGGAAATAACACGAGAGGGAAAGTTCTGGGGGAAGGCTGTGCTGTGGGGGAAGGAAAGGCAAACTCTGCTCTCAAAGTTTTCAGTAACAGAAACACTTAAAATAAAGAAGGGGCAGAGAATCAATGTAGAGTTTTCTTTTAAACTGTCATACTACAGCTTAAATGAAGGAAGATGCCATTTTGAAGGTAAAACTTTTGATTTGGTGACAGCACAAGGGGCACTGGGTGGAAGTTGAGGCAGAAGAGGTTCCATGTGAACCTGAGGAGGAATTTTTTTCCCTGTGAGGGTGACAGAGCACTGGAACAGGCTGCCCAGGGGGGTTGTGGAGTCTCCCTCTCTGGAGATATTCGAGAACCATCTGGATGTGTTCCTGTGTGATCTGCTCTGGGTGCTCCTGCTCTGGCAAGGGGGCTGGACCAGATGAGCTTTCAAGGTCCCTTCCAGCCCCTGGCACTCTGTGATTTGGAAACAACAATAATGAAAGTTGTTGATTAAAGATGAGTTGTTTGGGGGGAGAGGTTGAAGCTAATTATAAAACAGGAGCTGCTTTTTGTCCCTCCAAATCCTGGTGTGTTCAGAAATGTGTTCTGGCTTGACACTAACCTCATGCTCACCTTCATGTATCTTCCTGCCAAAGAGGAGCTTTGGCTGTCAAATACACCTGACAATATTGATCAGTGTAAATGCAGTGCTATGAACATCAATAATGCATCTATCGCTTCCTCTGCCCCCTTTATTTTCATGTAAATTCATGGTATTACTTTAACATATGACAATCTGCACCCTTCCCTTGGGATGCTTGCAGAAGAGTGCAGCAATGTGTGGGCCTTTGGGATCTGAAGTTGTTGGTCCTAATTCTTTTTCATCCTTGCAGGTACCAGGAGAAGCAGTCGGGGCTGTTTATTGGTGTGCTGTAGAACCAGAGAATTGCTGCTGCTGGAGGAGACCTTTGTGATCAAGTCCTAGCAGTAGCTCAGCAGTGCCAGATCATGCAAGCCATGTCCCTCAGCACCACAGCTGCAGGTCTTCTAAATCTTCACTGCTTCCCTGGGCAGCTTGTTCCAGGGCTTGGCAACCCTTCCAGTGAAGAAATGTTTCCTATTACCCACCTTAAACCTCCCTTGGCACAACTTGAGGCTGTGTCCTCCTGCCCTCTTATTTGCATAAAAATGCAAATAAGCAGAGTATGCTGCTTCCCAGTAACTGTAAAGTCAGGCATGCCCTGCTCAATAGCTCCTTTATTTCAGTTTACTTACCTCTTGCTGTATTTTCATGTTTAATTTCTGAGAAGTGCAAGTGAAACCCAGCCCAACTGCTTCCAACAGTGCCCACATCAAAAACATGTGGGTAAATGAAAATAGACCTAAACTACAATGAGATCCAATCAAATTAACTTCCAAATTACAACACAAGAAACTCGGGCACCTATCTCCCTCTTCTCTCTCTTTTCATGGGCCTCAGTTTCTCTCAGTGGTTCCCTCCAAAGGAATACCTTTGTGTTTCAGAAATCATTTATGTGCACCACAAATCTGAGGGTGGGTGGTGGCAGTCAGTGAAGCCGTGGCAGGCAGCAGCTGCATCTGGCTAGATAATTTTAAGCAGAAGATGGGTGAGATGGAGTTAAAAAATGGCTCATAATATTTTAAAGCATGTTCCCAAATGTGGTTCCACCTTGAGACCGAATCCCTGTGAAGGATGAGGTAGGCACCCACAGGAGGCAACAGGAAACTGGGAATTACATGCCCTGTTTCTAAGTGCTCACCACCTGACAAACAGCTGTCAGAAGGAGTTTCTGAATGGGCAGAAGTGGTGATCAGCATCTTGAGACTTTGCCCTGCAAGGCAGGGGAAGACTTCTTATCACCCCTCATTGCCAGTAGCAGGAGAGTGACAGGATGGCTGCACTGCAGCTGATGGAGCAGCTGTGAAATGCCAGCCTGCAGTTACTGCCCTGGCTCACAGCCTGCTAACCTGCAGTCTTGTCTGCTGTTATGCACCACCATGGCCTGTGCTGGATATGAGCAAGCGTCCCCTGAGTGAATGCAGAATCACAGACACGCCCAGGTTGGCACAGCCCCTCAGGGTCACCAAGCCCAACCTAGAACCCTGCTCTGCAAGATTCACCTTTGTGATGGTTTGGGAGTTCCCTGCCCCCCCCCCCCTTTAAAATCCCCCAGACTAGACTCAGCCAGCTGGAAGTTAAGGACTGAAGCTCTATTTACAGCTCAGCACAGTGCACAAGCAGATATATACACAATATACACTGCGCTGCTTAACAGGCCTTGTTCTTAAACATGCAGCAGGCTGCTGCTGCTGCCCCAGCTCCTGTCTTTGACAGAAAACATTTTCTTACATGACACAGAAAGGCTGTGGTGACAAATGGCTGCAGTCCCACATTTCCATCTGTTTTATTCCGAGGTTTGGTACCGCTGCTAATGATATTCCATGTGCAGGGATGTCAAACCCTTCAATCAGCCGCATCATTACTCTTCATATTAAGCATATTTAGTTTATTCAGTCGTAACAAAGCATTTCTAGCACTGAGGGTTTCTTGTTTCCCAAGTACTCACTCATTTCAATTTCATTTCGTCTCTAGGAGCTGTATCCTTTGTCTTGCTCCCAGATGAAAGCTGAGAGAACAAAATGGTTCATTGCCTGGATGAGAAGGGGAATGAAGATTTCTCCCTCAGATGAGGCAACTGAAAGTCCTTGTGCTATTGCACTGCAAAGCTCCTGGAAGGCTGAATTTCCAGGTGTTTCCTCCAGAAGTCTCACAAAGGTTTGGAGAGGCTGGAGACATCTGCAGCAGTGCTGGAAATGCCAGGTGGATCCCTGGGGCACCCTGCCTGGCCAGGCAAGATACAGCTCCTGGTTTGAGATCCTGACAAAGGGACTAAGGAGCATGGAAATAACTCAATCTGTCCAGACACACTGCCAAAATACTGTGTGGAACTCACTGGGAATCGTTTGGGCTCAAAAAGCAAACACAACCTCTTCTTTGAGGTGCAGCCTTTAGCTGCTTCAGTCTTCTCCTTGATCTTCTGAGAGTGGTGTGATAGAGGGCAGCAGTTAAGATAGAGCCCCAGTCCTCCTTGGCACCCTGGCCCCTGGGGCTGAGGCCAGGTTTGGAAGAGCACCTATCCAGCCTGTCCAATGCAGGATCAGGGTGAACCAGAGGAGGTAGCAGCTTTGTTTCTCAGCAGATGCTTCACACAAACAGAATATCCAGATGGCCTCTTCCCTTTCCACTCTTGGGGCTGCTGTCTTAGTGAAGGAGTTCCAAGGACAGAGGACCACAGGAAGGGCTGCTCTGCCCAGCACTGCCCAAGAGTGCACTTCACCCCTGCAGCCTCACTGGAGGGGATGCTCTCCTTGAAGTTACCCCACACCAGAGTGCCTCACTTTAAGTCCCATTCCAGGTCAGGTTGAGTGGGGCTCTGAGCAGTCTGCTCTAGCTGAAAATGTCCCTGCTGAGCACAGGTCAGACCAGGGAACTAGATGATCCTTGAGGTCCCTTCCAACCTTCCCATTCTAGGATTCTATGACATTTAAAGGTCCCTTCCAAGCCAAACCATTCTGTGATCAGGTAGCATCAGCAAGGAAGCAGCTGAGATGCCTGCAAAGACAAACTGAAATACAAACAAAGGTGAAACCACCACTGGCATTTAGAAAGGCTTCAAATGAATTTATAAATATTAGTTTAATTGTCCATGCTTCATTATTATACTGAACCATTTGATTTACTTTGGTTTCAAACTGTGACTGGAAGCATAATGCAGAAGAATTAGAGAGAGGGAGAGCTCAGCAGCACAGGAATGGAGAAGCAGAGTGGAAGTGGTGATGCATGCACCCAGCCTCTCACAATAAGCCAGGTTTCATAGTAAGACAGACCACGAGGAGAAAAAGACTGAGACTCATGACGGGAACATGAGAAAGATGATGTGAAAAGATTTGGGTGCCTCTGAAAGTGTTTTTGAAGCAGCTGTGCAGGTTTGGATGCACACAGCAAGGAAGCAGCAATCCTTGGAGTTTGAAGCTAGGTTAGCTATGAGGCCTTAGAACGATTGATAAGTGCAGAAATCACTACTACACCTGCTGTGTGCTAGAAATGTGAGCAACAAAAAGCAGGAACACTGAGCAGTGAGAAAGTTCTGGACAAAGAAGCTTGATTAATCCTCAGGCACGTGTCTGACCTTCTGTGGTTCATCTAAATTTAACTCTACTGGGCTGTGCCTCTTGCCTCAGGGAAGCAGGGACAGGATTGGCATTGCACACGTTTATTGCTGCTTCTGCTTAATATCCAGCATCCAAGACAGTCATCATTCAAGCCCAAGTGAAGTTCCCCAAGCTTCTGGTCCAGCTGAGAAGGCAGAGGTTTATGGCCCTGTCCCTTACCTACTGCATTATCTATAAACCCTGCCTGGTTGGAAATGAGCTGCTAGTCAGCATGGCACGGGACCAGTGTGCTATATATCAGTGGCTAATGTAGGAATGTGTCATTCAATATGCTCCACAACTTGCTGTTAAGAATTAATCATCCCCCTTCTTGAGCAGACTCTCCAATGCACTCCAAAAGTTGCCATTTCTGAAAACATTCCTGGCCAGGAGAGCCATCTGTCCTGGAGCCTGTGTGTCAGAGGGAAACGAAGGAAAGAATTTTAATACACAGCCTCAACGTGCCTTAGGAACAACTTTGGGCCCCTCCCAGCCTGGCGCTGCACGAGAGCAGTGGTCCTCTTTGCCAGCAACCAGACAGCAGCCCCAGGAGGTGCTCCTCAGGGTGGCACGGGGAGGCTGGGCACTGGCTGCAGGGCACTGCCTTGGCTTGCCCATTGCCTTCAGCCATCACAAGGTGCACCACTGCCAGCCCTCATTAGAGTTGGTGTAGCAGTTTGTTGTCCAGCAATTTGCCTGATGCTTTTCTGATCCTGGTGCTGCTCCCTCACTCCAGCCTGTCCTGCAGGAGGAGTGCCAGAAGATCACCATCCACCAGAGGCTGTCTCGTGTTTCAAACAGGCCTACTGGTTTCAAAGAATTCCCTCCTGCTGCATTGCTGCAGGATTTGGTAGGGATCAGCTGCACACTTACCGTGCCCCTCAGTCACAGTGCCACCACCACAGCCTTACGAGCGTGGTGGATCTCTCTCCTTTTCCCTCCCTTCCCTTCCACATTCCTGTTTTTGGATTAGCCTACGTGGACGTTCGACAAGGCAAGTGGACAGGTTTGGTCTAGAAACTGTGGGACTGTCCCAGTATGGCCTCCTACTGTCATGGGAGCCCAAGTCCCATGTCCCACTGTTGTGTGAGGTCCTGGGTAGAGAACTCAACGCAGCGAATGAGGACAGGACATGGCGATGGAAGTGACTCTGTCATTCTGTGGTACCTACTGGGTCCCTCCTGCTGAAGAGCTGCAGGTGTTCATCGCCAGCCTTCAGCGACTTCTCTACCCTGCTTAAATGATTTAGCAGCACAGCTCTGTCAAAAGCCAGTGGGGAAGTGTCCTGCCTGCTTTCAGAAAGAGGCAGGAGAGCTGGAGCTGGGGCACCTGCCAACTGCCACGCTCAGAAGCTGCAGCTTGTTTGGAGAGGATCTGAACCACACACAAGAGAGATCCTCCTGTGGCAAACACTAAGTCCTCTAATGTCTGCTTAGGTTCCCTGGGGGTGATGGAAATAAAAATGAATACCTGTGTGGTGAGACTGTTAGGAAAATGAGGCTTGCAAGTGCTTGTTCTCGCTCACTGGGTGCACTGCATGCAGGCAAGTGCCAACCTCAGGAAAGCTTCTCATCAGGTGCCCTGGCTGATGCCATCTCAGACAACAGCCTCATATGAATAAATGACTTGAGAAAGGCCCCTCTGAGCATCCAATAATTTTTATCACTTTCCATCAACATTTGGATTCTTCGAGGGGCTCAGCCTGTAACAAATGTGCTGTAGATGTTCTAAGGAGAACAGAGCAGATGCAAGCTTAGTGAATATTGAGTTCTAAACTTGTCCCACAGTGATTTGTGGCTGTGTCACTGCAAATATTTTTCAATGTCACTGCCTAAGCCCTGGCTGTCACTAACGTGGTCAGCTGGGGAATAGAAGGCCTAACACTATGATCTTGGTATTAATGGCAGCTGTTGAGAGTGGCAGAGGTGATGAAGTGTTGTTTAGTTATTGGTGCCATGCTTTTGCTGCAGGACATTATTATGAACCGTTGTGGGCTTTTGTCAGATTTCAATCACCCACCCAATAGCATATTTAGAAACTTACTGCAAAGAGTCCTTACAGAAAAGCATCTTTTGTTTGGCTTCTCCTTGGGTTTCTTCGATTTCAAACCGTGCCTAGACCCGCACAAGGCTCACACCTTAGCCCAGAGGAGATTTGTGCCTCTCTCTGCTGTGCACTTCATTCTCCTGCAGCTTGGCCCTGATCGTTTTGATGTAAATCACAGAATCACAGAGTGTCAGGGGCTGGAAGGGACCTCAAAAGCTCATCTGGTCCAGTCCCCCTGCCAGAGCAGCATCACCCAGAGCAGATCACATAGGAACAGATTCAGAGGGTTCTTGAATATCTCCAGAGAGGGAGACTCCACAGGCTCCCCCCTGGGCAGCCTGTGCCAGTGCTCTGTCACCCTTACAGGGCAAAAAATTCCTCCTCAGGTTCACATGGAACCTCCTGTGCCTCAGCTTCCACCATGGTCCCTTGTGCTACCACTGGGCATCACCCAGCAGAGCCTGGCTCCTGGCACTCACCCCTCACACATTTATAAACATGAATGAGGTCAGCTCTTAGTCATCTCCTCTCCAAGCTAAAAAGCCTCAGCTTTTTGAGATCAATGTTCAACTCAAGCTGGAATAGAATAACACAATCCCTTAGCAGCTGCTAAGGGCAGTACTGCTCTGCTCCCCTCTGGATGTCTGCTAGGCTACTCCTCCTGCTGCTCTGCATGTATATTTTATACCAGAGTTAATGGAAGCTACGTGTGGGGGTGCAAGAGAGAGAGCCCAGCCCATTCAGTAGGTAAATTTATGTGTCTCTCTCTTTCATTATTCCCCAGACCAGTACAAGGAGGAATAGAGATATAAGATTTATAAAGCTTCTACAATATCCTGTTTTGCCAGCTTATACTCCAGCAAGGGCACGGCAGGATTGCCTACCCCACCCTCGGCAGCAGCAGAGCACAAATTAAGGGCTTGCTGCTGCCATTAAGAGTGACTGTGCCTGTTTTTAAGTTACAGCTTACCTGCAATTCAAGCCCTCAGTGATGGCCAAGGCAGCTTGATTTTAAACCTTTCCATGCATACATTCAGTGTTCATTCAAATGAGGAATGGAACCTCTTCATTATTTTTATATATATGTGTGTGTATGTATGTACATATATACACACATGCACAGATGTGTGCACACATTCAGTGTTAATTTAAATAAGGTATGGAACCTCTTTATTTTTATATATATATGTGTATGTGTATATATATACACACATGCACACATGTGCACACAATCAGTGTTAATCTAAATAAGGAATGGAACCCCTTTATTTTTATATATATATATGTGTGTGTGTGTGTGTGTATACACAAGCACAGATGTGTGCACACAATCAGTGTTAATCTAAATAAGGAATGGAACCCCTTTATTTTTATATACATAT
>WBNM01010102.1:0-17044 GCA_013399055.1 Ramphastos sulfuratus | reverse complement strand
GCCTGTTTATGCCTACCACAACACAGAGAAAAGGACACTGAGGGATGGCAGCATTTTTAGGATGAAAAGAAATGTGTCAGGGGAAGTTCAGATATAGGATATTAGGAATATCCTCACTGAGAGCATCGTCAAGCACACTAGAACAAGATCTCCAGGGAAATAGTTATAGCCCCAAGCTTGTCAGTGTTCATTAAGTATTTGGATAATGCTTGTAGGTTTAACTTTCAGGCTAGCCTATGCAGAATCAAGAGTTGGAGTGGCTGATCCTCTTGGGTTCCTTCCAAGTCAGGATATTATATAATTCTGTGGTGTTAGCTCATTGTCGTGAAGTGGCTTATTCACATCTGGCTTTTGTTAAGTTTCTGCTCCTAATCAATTATGCTTTGCAAGATGTATGCATGCTTGGCTTAGTTCTGTGGACTGTTTGTTTAAGATCTAGATATTTGTTTTCTCAGAAGAGTATTACATTGTTTCTTTTTTTTACATTGCAATTCCTATTATTTCTGTTACAAACACAGAAAGGAGAGTAAAGTCAATGAGGGGAACTTTTCTTTCATTGCTTACTTGTAGGAATCTGAATGCAATGATTAAATGTAAAAATACAAACAGCCAAAAATAGTTCTTGAATTTTCTTTTTTTCGTGTCTATAATCGTACCTGAACTTTTATATTTGCTTGAAGCATGAACTGAACTTTCGAATTACTTAAAACCTTCTAGTATCAATCTTCATATATGGACTAGTGTATGGACTATGCATCTTCACATATTCTGAGGGAAAAAAAATGTTTAGAAAATAGACTCAGACTTTTAAAATATCTGCACTGAAAAACTCTAGAGGTCACTCAGGAAATCTGTATATCTTGAGTATGCTGTTCGTGACTGAACTGCATCTTGTTGCTCTGGCTATACTGCCAGAGTTATTGAGAATCAGAGGTGAGATGCCCAAAACAAGATGAGGGTTTAAAGTATTTTCCTCCATCTTTGTATCACAGATTTGGTTATTTTTTCCTGTTGTCACATGTTCACCTGTCCACGGTTGATCCAAGAAAGATGTATCATCATCACATTGAAACCAAAATGCAATTTTCCCTCTATTCTCAACAGTCTGACTAAAGCCAGTAAGTCTGTTGATAATTATTAATTTCCATCATTTCCCTGACTTCTTATTCCTTTGTTTACCTTTTAAACTCTCTAATTAAATTATCTCCCTCCAAAGCTATTTGCTCTCATTCAGTGTTAAAGCATACTAATCCTTTTGCACACAGCTTCATATCATCCTATTCCAGGAGCCACCTTTCTCAGATTATCTAAGGCCCCTAATTCACCTATTTTCTGCACACTGTGCCATCAAACTCAAATGGCAGTGAAAATACTGAGTGTGGTTGCTGCCTAGCTCTCAAGGCATTAATTTCTGTACAGAACCAATCTCAACAAGCATGGAATTTTAAGTACTTTTCTGTCATGAGATTATTATAATATACATTATATATTTAAAGAATTGAAGAAATGTCGATTTTCTGCCTGTTGCAAATGTCTGTCTCTGACAAATTTAAATAGCATTATTAATACTTTTTTTTTTTTCATAAATGAAAAAATTGTTTTTAAAAAAATCTCTGTGACTTCTGGACTAATGTTACGTTTTGATTTTCTGTGCTTCGGTAATTTTTACTGCTATCTGAAACATTTTTTCTACTGCTCTTTCACTTTCCTCCTGTGAAGCAGTTCTTTGCAATTTGTGAACTGAAACTTTGGAAGCACTTGTGAAATTATTTTATAATGAAAGTTTGCAAAAAATAGAAATAAAGCAGTACATTGCTCCAGAGACTCTGTTTGAGACCCCAAACTTCAGAAGTACACCTGATGTCATGTCTCTGATATATTCCACTCATAAAGAAAAACAATGAATAGCAACAGCATTGATTTTCAGTCATCTTCCTCAGTGTGCTACTATTACCATGGACACTGAAATGGGGCCTCTCAGAGTTGTTTTTTTTCCTCCTCCAGTGCAGGCATTGCTTTATTTTCTGAACATAAGAAACCAGTTTCTGTGCATAGGGTGAGGAGTGCAAGGGGCCATTCTTTCCTACATCTCACTCTGTAGTTCTTTCTCATTTTTTCTCCTGTATGTTTGAACTCTAGGTACATTTATTAATCATTAGGAAGCTTGTTAGCTTATTAAGCTTTCTTTCTCCAATTCTTCTATTACTGACAATTTTAAAATGTAGTTTTTCTTCACAGTAGTGTCTTGTGATTTCTTTATGCCTTCAATTTTAATGTCTTAAGGATAGGAGAAAAATAATATCCTTCAGGATGGGAGCCCAATAGTTGAAAGAAATAAGCCATGAGCTAACAGATTAGTTTGCTGTGTGGTCTTGGGAAAGATTATTGAGCTTTGGACATCTAACCTGTGGAAGAATAACCTATGTCTGGCTAATGAGAACTGAGACTGCTGATGCAAAATGCACAGAGCAGATTATTCAAGTGTCTGATCACTTTCTCATGATGAGAAAATTATTTCTAACACCTAATTGGAATTTGCCTTGTTCCAGCTTATAGCCATGACCTCACGATCTTTCACCATGAGGTTTCAAGAAGAATCTGGTTCTGTCTTCTCTATATCATCCCATTGGGCAGTTAAAACGTACTTTGTCATAATTCTGCAGCTGCTCTTGATGAGCTTGAGGTCTTCCTTGGAAATATCATTGGTGCCACGTAGATGCCACAGAGGTAACAGTTTGAAAGCCAGACAAATCATGGCAATGCTTCTGCAAACATTCTGGATCTGAACCTCTTACAGGCAATAAATGTCCTAAGATGAGATGGTTGACAGATGATTCCTCTGTCCACTATCTTCCATTGTTTCAAGTGGGTTCTGACAAGCGAGGCTCAAGCAGCTCTAATGCTACTCCGAGGATCTTTGTCCATTTTCAGCTGTTGCAAATACCTTGTAGATATTCTGTTAATGCACATGTGCAAGTGGCTTTGTGAGTGTCTATCCCAAACAAGCGTTTGAGTGCAGCCTCTAACTATTTCTTCCTCTATGAAACACAGTTGTCAGGTTTGTTTGGTTTTATGGTTTTTTTTTTTCACTCTCTAAATTCTACTCCAAATGATCTTTCTACTTCCTGTTTTTTCTCTCTTGTTTTCAGTGTCTGGCTTCTTACCCTCATTGCTCCTTAATGTGATGGCTCAGTGCCTAAACAGATGCCTCTGCCTTCTGGGGCTCCATCTGGGTTAGGTCTCCAGAGGTGCTTACACCAGCTGGTGCCTGAGAATATGGTCTGTGACACATCATCACTTTCACATGGTGACAAGGCATACTAGAGGTCTCATGACTCCAGAAGTCTCATGAACTCTTGAAGAGAGCTTTTGGGTCCCTTCACATCCCCTCTCATACTTATGCTAAATCCCCTGCGTGTGCCGAGTGACCTGATGTAAGTCATTGCTAGGCCACTCTCTATTATCTTTGGTAAGTCATGGGAAACAGGAGAAGTGTCTGAAGGCTAGAGGAAAGCAAATGTCACATTAGTCTTCAAAAAGGGCAAGAAGAAGGAGCTAGGTAACTGCAGGCTGGTCAGCCTCACCTCTGTCTCTGGAAAAGTGAACAGCAGCTTATTGAATTAGTTGGGGCGATTAATGAGGCAGGAATTCTAAAATATGTAGTTATTTTGTTTTCAAAAAGCCCTGCCCACAAACTATATACAAACTAGTTAAATTTGGGCTCCAATTCAGTTGGGAAAATCTTCACAAGGATGCTTATGGGCAATTCATTAATTTAGGAGAAACAGAAAATTGGAAAAACTTTAGCCACAAAATGGCTCTGCCCCACTTATAAATAGGCAGCCTGGAGCCTTGGGGAAAGTCTGTTCTACTCACAGTGGTGGAGAATTCAGAGATAATCCCTGGCTCCTTTGCAGTAGTGTTGGAACTGCTCAGCATCTTGATAGCCATTGAGAGGCTTCTAGATCTTCCCAGGCTCTTGCAGGGAAAGAGGCAGATGATCTCTCACCTGATCCTGGTTCCTCTTGGCACAGAGGTTTGAAGAGGTGCAGGCAGGATCTCTTGCATGATGTCAGTGGCACTTCTCACCATGTTGTGAGGCACTCAATACCTTCTCCTGGTAAACTTGAAGCACTTAAGTTTCCAGGCAGTTTAAGCTGAAAACATCAGGGCTAAACTGGTCTGAAGCATGAGGCAGAGCAGAACACGTTGTCCAAGCCAAGAGCAGTAAGGCAGAACCATGTTGTCTGAGCAGAGCAGGACATAGAGCAGAGCAGCACACACTGAAGCAGAGCAGCGAGGCAGAGGCAGCACAACTGCTTACAACTTAGCTCCATTTATATTATTTGCCTGAGTGCAATGGCTCCTTTGTCCCACAGAGATTCACCAGTCAGAATGGTGTTTGCAAAACTGACCATATTAGGTGAAACCAGAGCTTGCTTATCCTTATTTGGGCAGGACACTAACAAGTACCTAAACACTTGTTTATCACTTTGGGAGGGGACATAATGGCCCAAGCCTTTGTTTTCCTCCCACCCTTGCTTCCCCCATCAGCAGAAGGGTTGGGCAAGCCAGGACATGTTTTAGGCCTATTAGCCTTCCACAACACTTGTCTCTAGGTATATCAAGAACAAAAATGTCACTGGGAGTATTCAGCATGGTTTTACCAAGAAGTAGTAATGTTTAACCAACCTGATAGCTTTTATGAGGACATAACCAGGTGGACAGTAGTGCTGGGATGTGGTTTATCTTGATCTCAGGAAAGCATCTGACACCATCTCCCACAGCATTCTCACAGCTAAACTGAGGAAATGTGGTCTGGGTGGTCAGATAGTGGGGTGGATTGTGAACTGTTTGAAGTAAAGAAGGCAGAGAGCTGTGGTAAATGGGACAGACTCTAGTTGGAGGCCTGTATCTAGTGGAGTCCCTCAGGGGTCATTGCTGGGACCAGTACTATTCAATAACATAAAATTGTGTAAGCCAACCAATGTGACTGATGTCCCATCTTGACTCGCCATATTCCTCAAAATTAACTCAATATTAGGTATTGACAGTTCGCACTCAATTTTTTATTAATCACTAAATAAGATTCCTGACCGATCTCTTGCAGCCACAGTTGACACAATCCCTTCTGCTCTTATCTTTTATATGTCACTACACATAAGGCAAATATTTTCTTCATTATACCTCTCAGAGTTTAGTTGCAGTATCCATCAGAATTGTACTCCCTACACGGGTTTCTAGATTTTTACTATTTCCTCTATATGAGTATTTGTTTTAAATTAATTTAGTTATACTGTCCTGGTTGGTGTGAGAGCAGCAAGAGAGAAATAGCATGTCAAAGATCAATTCTTATTTCTTTGAACGTTTTCCCTAGTTAGTCACATTCTCAGCTGGCAGCTCTCAGTGTTGAGATGTACACACAGTAAGCAACTACTGTGCTGTTTCTTTATGAGGCTGCAGTTGAATCACTTAGGACACAGTGACAAAGATGCTTTACCAGGTAAGAACTTCTCTGGAGTTTATGAACAGCAAAATTCAATACTGCATATTACTCTTTTACCTAAAGTCATCACTTTCAATAATCACAAGTTTAGTACATAGAGATAAAGACATAAATTCTTACATCTCTCTGGAGTGATATATTAATTTAAGAATTCTAAAGGATATGCTCAATTACAACTCAAAATTGAAATAAGCAAAATTGAGTTCAATATCAAATACAGACACACACATATCTATACCTATACATAAGGCCAGATATAATGCACCTAATAAGGTATTCATCATGTTGATAAATTTAACAATGCATTTAAATGGCTTGTGAAAACTTATGTTTCGGTTCACTCTGTAATAAAGCTGTTTTCAAAATAGGAAAGTCAGACAACTGTCCTCATGCTGGTTTAGGCTTCCTGTTAATTGTGTTTTGCATATCTTGTTGAATTATCATTATACAGTATTCATCATTCTTAGAAGGAATATAAGAAATGCTGCAGCTTTTAAAAGCATGTCAACATTTTCTTTACATAACTCATCTGTGGGTTTTTTCTAGATTTTAATGATACTGGCTTTGCTGCCAAAACATTTTTTATATGATGTCAGAAGACAAGGTGTGCATCTGATGCAAGATAAGACAGATGCTATTTGCATCTCAAAAATCCATTTTTTTGGACATGGAAGTAATCTATTATAAAATAGTACTTTGTCGTCATTATCAAAAGAAATCCTAACCTCAGCATAAGGTTGTATTTTCAAAATCAGCTAAGCTAACAGAGGATCCTCTTGGTACTAATGGAAAGTATGAGACTTTTACCAGTGGTTTCCAAAGTATCTGAAGAATTTCTTGCAATGCGAAATAATAGTAACAATAATAAAAACTAAAATGAGGTGGTTAGAAGATGCTGCTTCAAGTTTCAGAGTTCTTTGTCTTAAAACCAAGCACATAAATCAGCAGAAATCAGCTTTTCTTAAGACTTCACAGAATATTTTTGAGCAATTATTTTGTTTGTCTCATTCTGGTACACTTGGGTGTGCTTGAATAAGCACAGATGTAATTGGTTTTGAACAGCTGCTTTTAGAGCCTAATGTACTAGCATAATACAGAGTTGGAAGTTTGGGTGGTGGGAGCACTTCTTAAGAGATGGTGATCTTACTTCCTGACATTAGGCAGGGTGTATTCAACACCCTGGGAATACCTAGAATATCAGTTATCCTGAACTTCTAAACAGTTCACCTGACACAAATCTGCTATCCAGTAAATTTAATTTTGTCTCTCTTTTTTTTTTTTTTTTTTTGGTTAATAAAACTGGAAGTTAAATTTGCAAGTTCTTCCCTACTAGACTTTTTCTACTTTTAATATTTCATTTGTTCATTTAAATTCCCAAGTGACATTCTATATAATGTCAAGTGAGTCACATCATACTTTGTTACATCACATTACAATAGTTAATGCATTTTGGCAGGTGTAACCCTTTGGGTCCATCAGTCACTGAATTATGTTCTTCATAAACTTCTTTATCATTCTGTGCATGGCATGCCTCTTGTAAAGAATACAAAATGGTATATGACCAAAAAGTAAGCACACTGAAAAGAGTACAAACAGTAAGTAATTGAAAAAATTGTGGAATAATGGAAGAGGTTTGTGTCTGAAGGAGAATACATTTCTACAGTAAAATTTTAAAAAATTTTATAGTTCCTGTTATTCCTGTTGCTAGCCAAATATTTGAATGACCAAATTATATTCTGTGTCAATTTAGATTTAAAATATAGATAATTAATATTTCAAGTGAAAATTTAAAATGAAAACATGGCTTCACACATAAAGAAAATCAATGTTAGAGCCATTGTATTTTTTTCACCTACTGTCAAAGCGGTTACAGGAAAATAGAAAATCTACATTCACACATCTGAGAACAAAGAATTGGTAGTAAAGTCATCAGGATTAGAGATTTTAACTGTCACCTGCCACCCAAACCAGTTAACAAAAAAATTCCTCAGGATTTTAACGTTAATATTGAAAACATTTTATTATATTTCAGAAATTCTAAGGTATAGAAATGAAGTTAAATCTATGTTAGCACTTTGAAGATGGATTATAGTGATCAAACCAGAATATTAGAATCACCAATTGTGATGGTTGACTCCACCTGGGGAAGGACTGTTTAGTAGGGTTTGTAGTGATAAGGTGGTGGGCAATGGTTTTAAACTGGAGCAGTGCAGATTTAGATTTGACATAAGGAAAAATTCTTTACAATGTCCATGGTAAAATACTGGAACAGGTTGCCCAGGGATGTGATTGACTGGGGAAAGGCTAAGCTACACTATTTTACTTGCAATTAGTTGAAATAGAAATCTTCCTTATTGATGAAAGTTATCTGGGTACTCGCATAGCTTTGTGCAATTGACTTGAACACATTCTGTACAATTATTATAATGCTAATAGTATTAAGTTTTGTTTTCTAACCTTTGCCTGGGTTTCTCAAAAATTATTTTTAATCTTCACCTGTTCTCTACTTTCCTTGGAGAGAACCTGCCCCTACCATACTGATGAAGAAATATTAGATTGACATATTTCTTTCATTGTGTTCTTAAAGACACAGAAATCACTTCGCTTGTTCATACCTACATCTGTAGTTGTTATATTAAATAAAACATAGAAAAAATGTAGTATCTAAATGGGTAGGAAAAAAAAGGCAAATCAAAATATAGACATGGACTAGAGCATTGTCATAGATAGTGGAGTGAAATATAATAAATTAGGAGGTCTCATAGTTTAAGGTACGGTACACGGTTGAAAATCTACAGATTTCAGTGACTCTTGCACACTTTCTCTAACATAACATCAAATTTGAGATTAAAACAATTTCAGGTAAATTTTTGAATAACAGCTCTCACTAAAATAGTCACATCAGTTACAGTCTAAACTGACTGACCTTGAAAATTTATATCAGTGAAAAGAGAAAACAAGGCATAATTTAAAATTAATGCAACGATGTGTTTCAAAACACAGTACTATCTTAACTTTTCTAAATTATCACCTCAAGCAGCTGTGTCATGAAATTAATAATCAGTTATGAATTATGAATATTAATTTCTGTATGCATATTATTTTTAATTAATATTTTTAAACTTGGGGAAATTCCCTGAGATTCTTTGGATTTTCGGTCGACAGGAAGTAGTTGCACAAAGGGTATTTATGAACAGGAAATTAAACAGTTTAAATAATCAGAACTTGGAAAATAGGAATGCAAAAACAGGAAAAATCCTAACTATGCTTACGGAGTCTTAGCATTAACTCTAGCAGATGTAGTTACGATGCTTTGGTCCCTGAGTAAGTTTCCTGTACAAAGGCACTTCCAAAACTCACGATAATGAACCCGAGGTAAAATACAAAATATTCCAGGCAGAGGGAAGGAGAGAAGGACTGAGTTGCTGCTGCTGAGCTGGTGCAAGCTGCAAACATGTGGCCACAAATGGGGTGCTGCTCCTGGTGAATGGTCAGTGCAGAAAGGCGCAGTTTCTAAATCACCCCCCACTGAATACATCGTCTTGAAAGTGAAACTGGAGCATAGGCACTAGCATCATTGTTCTGGCCAATGAATTCAAAGCTTCATGCCTCCTGTGACCACGCAGGCATGTTGAGGGGCAGCACCAGACACCTGCTAAGTTCCTAGCCTTCGAGGCTTTGCTGTTCCATTATTGGTTCATTCTACTTAACTCCTAGACCCACAACAGGAGGAGGAAAGCGAAGGTTAAACTGGCCTGGCAGGATTTATGCCCTACCAGGACAGCGGCATTAGTATTTATTTCCTCACGTGCTACAGGAGTTATTTCATGTAGTTGAAAGGACAAATGTATATAAGATATAGCAATTTCTTGTGCTATTTCTCCCAGACTGTTAAAGCTTTTCTGAACTGTCATGAAGTTACAAATAGCACCGCTTAGACTTTCTTGACAAGTACCATTAAAAATAAAGCCAAACAAACCTTCCAACAAACATTATAATCTCAAAGTGACAACGTAAGACAAAACAGAGACTCGGAAATAAAATTTGTTAGCTTATTTGACCTTAAGCACATAATACTGTCTTTTAAAAATATTTTTTTTTCCTGAATAGAAAACCTGAACATCTAACTATACTAAGAAAAAGGAGTAAAAAGAAACTTTTTTAAAAAAAGAGACCTGTCTGTACTTGATGTTGCTTCATAAGAAAATGTTATTTAGATTTTTTTGTCTTACTATAATGTAAAATTTGGTTCATTCCTTTCCCTTCCCATTTCTTTAATGGTATAACTTTCATCAGCAAACAAAATAGACTTTTCTTGCTTTATTTTCTCAACTCTACCAGGAAGAAAGCTTACTTTCATTTCACATAGGTTTGGTGTGCCAGAAAACTGCTTTTTCATAGACTCATTAAGGCTGGAAAAGACCTCTAAGATCATGAAGTCCAACCATCAATCCAAAACCACCAGGCCAACTAAACCATGTCCCATAGAGCCATGTTTGCACAACTGTTTTTGAATACCCCAGGGGTGGTGACTCCACCACCTCCCCTGATCAGACTGTTCCAATACCTCACCACTCTTTCAGGGAAGGTATTTTTCCTAATGGTAGGTTTGGGGTTCAAGGTTTGGTGGTTTTTGTTTGCTGTTGGTTTTAGGTTTTAAGTGGGTTTTTTTAATTCTTTGTCTTAAGTTTTTTTCAGGTAGACTTATTTACATTTAATGTATTGTACTTTTCAGACCGAAACCACTTAAGTTAACAGGAGCTATGAGTTAGAGTATTGGTTTCTGCCTGCACTGCTCCATTCATTTACACTGAAAGGGTGTCTTAAGCATACAGTCATTAGAAATGTTAGTTTCATAGCAGTGTATTAGTGGTAGTTCCCATTATCACAGTATCACAGTATCACAGTATAAGCAAGGTTGGAAGAGACCTCAAAGATCATCAAGTCCAACTCATTACCACAGACCTCGAGACTAGACCATGGCACCAAGTGCCATGTCCAATCTCAACAGCTACCCAATTTTCTGTACTGACCATCACTATTTTACTAGAGAGTCAATAATAAGACAATTCTAACCTCAAGAGACATCAGTATACAATGTGTAAACCATGGTATAAGGAATGTAAAGAAATAAAGTTATGAAATATAAATGATCATTAAAAGCTTTTTGAGATCATTATATTTTGCCATTTGTTAGATAAATCTAACACATGGCATACTGATTTTTTCCTGTGTAATATTTTAGTATGTTTACCTGTATGAAATGAATCTAGAAGTAACTTTCAAAATTAAGAAAGGATGAGTCCTAAATAGAGTCTAGCTTATAAGCAATTTCCAGATGTAGAAGTGTACTTTAAATTAAACTAGGATAGCTTTAAATAAGATTTAAAATACTTTTTTATTTAATTTTTTTTAATACAAAAACTGTGATGGTACTGGGAAAGAAAGTAATTTCCCCAGTTAATACATGAACTTCTGTGATTTATAACAGTGTAAGTTACATGGCCATATGAACTTCTGAATTGGATCACAAGAAAACTTTCTGTCCAGCTTGGAATTCTGACTACAAAAGTGTCCGGTATACTAGATATTTAGAATAAAAATGTGAGGAGGAACATAAGAAAAACATTAATCCTTTCTCAGCCATTTCCTCTAAGATGCTGGTAATCAGCACAGCACATACTTCCAGAGATGAAGGTTGCATGTAGGTCATTGCTTTTGACATAAGCAGCTTCCTTCATTAATTTCTTAGTGCCGTCTTTAACTTTCTATACTTAGGAACTTACTGTTATGCTGCTAACAATTATTCACCCAAGTTCTCTTTGTGTTGTGTTGAAAAACATTCCCTTTTTTTTTTAAAGCCTGATAATTGACAATTTCATACTGGGATCACAAGGACATGTTATGCTGTTTGTTTGTTGTTTTATTTTCTCAGCCTTTTCCTTGCTATTCTTTTTTATAGCTTTCTACCTATAAAATAGTTCTGTCACTGCCTCATTTCATTTCTTCCACAAAGAAGCTGTTCTGTATCTGCGATCATTTCATTATTCCTCTTTTCATTTTTTCTAGTTCTTTGCTATCCCTTTTTTGAAATAAAATGTAGTAAATATAGGGTTTAAGATATACTTTAAATTTCAGTAATAAAGATCTTCACAGAGTGATTTGCCATTGGAATGGGCTGCTCAGGGAGGTGCTGGAGTCGCCGTCCCTGGAGGTGTTCAAGAAAAGACTGGATGGGGCACTTAATGCCATGGCCTAGTTGATTGGCTAGGGCTGGGTGATAGGTTGGACTGGATGAACTTGGAAGTCTCTTCCAAACTGGTTGATTCTATGATCTGCTGTTAGGAGCACAGAAAAGCATACTTTTAGAACAGAAAATATGGTAATTTTCTTTATCTTGTTTCACAAAGGTGCTACTGTAACGAGTCACAACGGTTGTTTCCTGTTTACAGAACTTCTAAAGGAGAATCATAACCACAATATTGGTTTTCAGAATGTTTATTTGCAGGACCTCTAGCTATAATCTCTTTTGCAAACCTGTGGATTTTCATGCATCCTTCAAAGCTAAGGAACATTATAGAAAAGGCTGTGATGTCTCTTCTTTTTGAAATATCTGTTACAACTGATCTTTACAGAGGCACACAGTGCAGATTTAAAAGTGAGGTTTAGAGTTTGTGTTTTTAAAAAGAAATTAGCCTATTGGGTTTTGTGGGTTAAAAGTAGTTTCAGGGCCAACAGTACCAGGACGTCAAATGCAGGAAAATTCCATCCTTAGCTGAGTCTGTAAGCAAAGAGCTTAGCATTTATTCATATTGTAAGTAGAAGCTGCCATAATTTTAAAATTATTTCCAAATTTGCATTAATGTATTCAGATTTTTCCAAACAATAGGGTTAAGATAGAATAGTCACTACATGAGCTGCAGAACAAGAGACCACCCTAGCTTAACGACAAGCTGTTAAAGTGTGTTTAAAAGATAAAAAAGAGAATGTTAACTATGGAAAGGCATCCAAATAGCTATCAAGAACTACAAGAATCTTGCTTGGACACACAGAGATGCAGCATGGAAAGCTAAGGCTCAGCTAGAACTAGAAGTGGACAAAGATGTCAGGTATAACAAGAAAGGGATCTTCACATACGTGAGCAGTAAGCAGAGGCGCAGGGATGACACAGGCCTATTACAAAAAGATAGAATAGTAGAATTGTCAGGGTTGGAAAAGACCTCAAGGATCATCTAGTTCCAACCCTCCCCCCCCCCCCCCATAGCATAGCTAGACCCCAGGTCACAAGATTAGGTAGCTATAACAATGCATGTGTTGACAACAAGTAGTGGAGGATGTACTTAGCTGGAGCTTCCTGCCAGGTCTCAATCCACATAATTCCATGGAGGCACACAAAATCCACCTAAGAGTGTCAAAAGTGGCTGCCATTGTTGCATAGCCACTGTCTACAGACAGTAAAAAGTCAAACAGATCCAGTCATGTCTCTGACAACTTGAATAGGTCAAATGTATTCACCTACAAGAATCGGCCAAAACAGTTTTGGGAAACTACAGGTCCATTAGTCTTAATTCAGTGCCTGGGAGAGTAATAGAAGTCCTTCCAGTAAATATTGCCAGCTTAATGGTGGCAGGTGGTTGTTAAAAGACAACATGGATTTACCAAGGGCAAGTCATGCCAGACTAACCTGATCACCTCCTATAACAAAATAACATCTTTTGTTGATGTGGGAAAAGCAGTGGTTGTTCGTCAAAGTGTTTGACACTGTTTCCCACATCCTTCTCCAGGACAGATGTAAAATGCAGACTGAATGGGTGGTCTATGAGATAGGCAAAGAACTGACTAAAAAGTAGTACTCAGAGAGTGGTGATCAATGGTTTTTACTCAGTCTGGAAGCCTATCACAGGTGGGACCCTCAGGGATCAATATTGGACTCCATACCATTTTGAAGTCTTCATAAATCATAGAATCACGGAATGGTTTAGGTTGGAAGGTACCTCACAGATCATCTAGTTCCAACCCTCCACCATAGGCAGGGACACCTCCAACTAGAAAAGGTTGCTCAAGGCCTCATCCAACCTGGCCTTGAACACCTCCAGGGAGGGAGCAGCCACAACCTCCCTGGGCAACCTGTGCCAGTGCCTCACCACTCTCACTGTAAAGAACTTCTTCCTAGCATCCATTTTCAATCTCCCCTCTTCCAGTTTAAACCCATTGCCCCTCCTCCTGTCATTACAAGACCTTGTAAATAGCCCTTCCCCAGCCTTCCTGTAGGCCCTGTTCAGATATTGGAAGGCCACTACAAGGTCTCCCTGAAGCCTTTTCTTCTCCAGCCTGCAGAGCCCCAACTCTCTCAGCCTGTCCTCATAGGAGAGCTGCTCCAGCCCTCTGATCATCTTTGTGGCATCCTCCAGACCCACTCCAACAGTTCAATGTCCTTTCTGTGCTGGGGGCTCCAGAACTGTACACAGTACTCCAGATGAGGTCTGAAGAGAGCAGGGTAAAGAGGGATCATCTAGTCCAACCCCCTGCTAAAGCAAGGTCACCCAGAGTAGGCTGCCCAGGATTACATAAATGGAGAACTGCCCTATGAAGAAGACTGAAGGAGCTAGGTCACAAGACACAGAAGGAAGCTTGTCAAAGGATGTCTACAAAAAGGACAGGGGTTCTGTCTTCAGAAGAAACCACATGGAATAGATAAGGGGAAATGGGTATAAAGTTGCATCATGAGGATTCATCACAAGATATGAAAGATATGTTTTTACAGCAAGAGCAATCAGTCACTGGCACAGAGGCATAGTAGAGTCCTATTACTGTAGGTTTTCGAGCTGTGATTGGACAAGATACTAGATAATCTCATCCAGCCTCCCTTTTCCACTAAAGGTTGAACCACACAGTCTTTAAAGGTCCCTTCCAACCTGTGCTATCCAAACACTTGAACATCTCTTAATTTGCACCTATAAAATTCTCAATTTTATATAATAGAAAAATAAAAATCTTCATATTCTTTTTCCTTTTCCAAATATAAAATACTTACTCTTTAAAAAGATTCAAAGGATATGAAAAGAGAGACTCGGGTTCTGGTATGAGTTGTTTGTGGTATTACTAAAAAAGACACCTAATCTTGGTTGAGTACTTCAGGGCAAATCTCAGAAATAATAAGAGATATCCTGAAACTAATGCTACTGAAAAAAATTCAGTTTTGCATATTTCATTTTGAATATCTAATTTAAAAACCAGAAAAGCAAATATTTGCTTTACTATTTTGAAGCTATAACCTATGGCTCTACAGTTTTAACTCAGGTGTGATAAAAACTGTAATCAAACAATGGGATTACCTCTACTAACTGAACACATCCAATCTCCATTAAAGCCATCATGTGTATGGAAACTGCATCCAGCTGGAACTGATCGTTTATCTGTGAGTTTTTATGATGTCAAGTTAATGTTTATGGGATAACCCAGCATCTTCATTCTAATTCTCCTGCTGGTGGATAGCCACTATTTTTACTGCTGTACATTTTGTTCATCATGGACAGCATGAAGGAATATTCACTTTACCAAACTGTTAGGTTGGAAGAGCTAATAACGATTACGTTTGTAGAAGCCAATGAGAAAGTAAAGGGAAAGCATGTCTAAGTGACAGGACTGAGGAGCAGAGCTCAGTGAATATGTGAAGCTTTTAGCCTTTCCATTTGTATTCCTATACTGCTTGAGATATCCGCCAGAACATGCTGTTATTAAATACATGGAACATTACCATAATCACATAATCACAATCCTGTAACACCCCAAGCAGAAAAAGGACTAATTTTCTCAGTAATCATCATCCTCTTGATCTATTTTACAAACAGAATGCTGTTTTCTAACACTGTCTGGTTCTCAAATTGAGAATTTAACTTAGCGTGACTTACCTAGAAGGCTATTTGTATGTTCAGTGAAACCAATAATCTTTGAGCATAAGATCCTCCATATTTTTAAATTTTTAAAAATTTCCTTCTACTTCAAGCTTTTGTCATAATTCTGAATGTTCAGTGGAACAAAAGTCTTTTATTGCCAGCATTAGTATAATACCTCTTTCAACAAATCCTAAAGTGAACTCTCTAGACACTACTGTATAATAATAACAGAATCAAATAATGGTTTAGGTTGGGAGAGACCTGAAAGATCACCTAGTTGCAACCCCCCCCACCATAGGCAAGGACACCTCCCACTAGAACAGGTCTCTCAAGACCTCATCCAACCTAGTCTTGAACACCTCCAGGAAGGGAGCATCCACAACTTCCCTGGGCAACCTGTTCCAATGGTTTACCACCCTCATTGTAAATAACTTCTTCCTAGCATCTAGTCTAAATCTCCCCCCTTCCAGATTAAACCCATTACCCCTCATCCTGTCATTACAAGACTTTGTAAATAATCCCTCCCCCAGCAATGACAAAGACCAAAAGAAACATTGTAACTTGATGTTTCTATTTAATTAGTTTTAGAATAGTTGATTTTTAGAAATCTTAAATTACCTTAATAATTTCATAAGGTAGTATGTATAGTATAAAAAATAATAACAGAAAACAATGTATAAACCAAAAGAAATATCATCAGTTGATGTTTCTGTTTAATTAGTTACTAATTTCATAAGGTGATATAAATTTAAGAACTTCATTTTGCAGATTTTTATACATAACTCAGTAATATGTTGTTGACAAATAAGATTTCAAAATTAAGTCAACTTACTTCTAAAAATTTCCCAACTTTGGATCAAAAATTTCCTGTTCAAATATCACTCTAATTAGAATGTAAAAATAAGTCAAAATAGATAGAGGATGTATGACTTTCTCTGTACATTTAAATTATTTAAGTAGCACTTGAAAATTATAGTTCTAAACTTTGGGATGGTATCTTTTAGAAGGTCTTATTAATATGAAGAAATGTAAATATGTCAGCCTTCCTCTTGAAGCCAATTAGGACAGTGTCGTAGAGGCAGGGAATTAATGTGGCCAAGTCAGGAATTACAAAAATAGAATTATTTTATTTTCCTGAAAGCCCCACCCCCAAACTATATACAAAACTAGTTTAGCTTTATTTATAGGTTCTAATTCAATCGGGAATTCTTCAACAGGATGTTATGGACAAATGTAGAGATTTGGAAAGTCAGGAAGTGGTAAAGGCGAAGCTATAAACACAGCTTTACCCCACTATCAATCAGGCTGAGCAGAGAATTAAGGGACCAGCAGGCTTTAGTCACAAAGGTGAAATCAGTATTTGGCAACGATCCCTTGCTGGATTTCTCTGCGGCTCAGCTGCCTTCCGATGCTGCAAGCAATATCCAATACTCTGGATCTATGCGGCAGAAGTCCAAGGAGGGTGGAAAAGATGCCAGAGTCAAGAACATATTGAAACACGACTTCCACAAGACAGAGATTTGTGGAAGCGATGCTGCCTCAGCAGTGGCAGGGGAAAGCCAAACTGCTCGGGTCTCCCCAGTTCAGAATAGCAGCCAGGAAGTCTGCATGCAGCAGCAGCTGTATGGTCTGAGAGTAGCTG
>WBNM01010101.1:33401-44763 GCA_013399055.1 Ramphastos sulfuratus | reverse complement strand
AAAAAGTAAAAGTTTGCTTTGCAGGTGCAGCTGGCAGCTTAGTTCTTGGGTTACCTGCATTTATTAGCAGATGGTTGTGGTTGCTGCTTATCTTACCATCCAGTGGAGCTGATTTTTTTTTTCTCTAAAGGCCAATGCTTGCAGTGATAGTTATGGATTCCCTTGGCAGAGTGTGTGGGCATTAAAAACACAGACTGATTTATGGGAACTTGAGTTGCTTATTAAAAGTCCCTTCTGAGAAGGACTTCCCATTCAGCCCTCACATTGCTGTGCCTTTATCTGATAAGAAGCTGCTGTTGATATGAAGCTTTAATTTTTGCTCTGACAGTGCTCCACTTCAAGCTTGTTAAATCTTTTAATAGAGCATCTACCCCAAGCCTGCAAACATGCAGTAGCTGTACCAGTTATCCAATCAAGAGTGTGTGAGCTGTCAGAGCCTGAAGCTGCTGGGATGTGTGTCCTTTCTTAGAGGTAAAAGAAATTCAGCTTGCTGAAAAGCAGTGCCAACAGTCAATGCTAACATTGGACATCTGGAAGAATCTCTTCACTGTGAGGCTGGTGGAATACTACAACAGATGGNCTATGGCAGGGGGTTGGAACTAGATGATCCTTGAGGTCCCTTCCAACCTTACCATTCTATGATTCTATGTCCCTGCTTACTGCAGGGGAGTTGGACTAGATGACCTTTTAAGGTCACCTCTAATCCAGTGCATTCTATGATGCTGTGACTATTTGAGGTAGGCTGTGGCAGGGAGATGGCTGTGGCAGGGAGGTGGTTAAGATGAGGGACTGCATCAGAGGTGAAGATGCTGTTTATTGAAATCCTGTTGCATCTGAAGGGGCAGTGAGGTTGTAATCAGGACACTAATTTCCTGTGGACTCAATAAAGAAGTGTTCAGGAAAGAAATGGCAATTCAAGGACTTGGTGTTTTTCAGTGCTGCTGGTGTTCTGCATTAGCTGCAGTGCAGAGGTCAGCTACTTCTGCAGTTCACATCAGGACATAGTTTTGCTTCTAAGCAATGCATCTTGGTTTGGTGTTCAAGGAGTTCCTAATTTCTTCCAGGGCCAGGAGGATGGAAATCAGATCTAGAGCTACCACAGGGAACTGTGCAGGCAAAAATGAATGTAGCAATAACAGCTTGCATTCAATGGAAAGTTAAAAGTTATAAATCATCCAAGAAAGTGGATTCCAGTACTGTTCCTCCCTTGCATGGTCTTTCAGAGCCAAACAATCATTCCTCATAGGTCTTAACAGCTATGAGCTCATGATGTACATGTGCAGGCTCTTGCCTGTCCCCTGCTACCATGGTACTTCAACATTGTGGGTTTGTCTTTGATATTCAGGTGCTGTCTTCCTGGAGGGAGCCTTCTAAGTACCTTTAAGGACTCCCTTGTTGGCGCGTCCAGACTTAAGTGGTTGTCGTCAAGCAGCTGATGCTTTTGAATTGTATCCCCAACAGCATCTTCCCTCACTAAGGGGAGGCTGAAGAGGGTGGAAAGTTTTCTCATGTGTCTTGGTTGCAGTTTTGCTGGAAGGCTCACTGGAGTTTTTAACAAAGAAACAGCTTGCCTATGAGAAGCAGATCCAGGGAAGAGGTTTTACTGATGCTCAATATCAATAATTCAAAGATAAAGAGCAAATGAGGTTCCTGGGATTTATATGTAAGAGCTGAGGACTATGCTTGCAGCTAGGCTGCTCTTGCTTATTGAAGCATCTCAAATACTGTGTTCAGTTTTGGGCCACTCAGTACAAGGAAAACATTGAGGTTCTGGAGTGTGTCCAGAGAAGGGCAAACACATCTGGTGAAGGGTTTGAAGAACAGGTCTTATGAGGAGTGGTTGAATGAAATGGGATTATTTGGTCTGGAGAAGAGGAGGCTGAGGGGAGATTTCATTGCTCTCTACAACCCCCTGAAAGGAGGCTGAAGCCAGATGGGGGTTGGTCTCTTCTCCAAAGGAACAAGTGATAGGACAAGAGGAAATGGCCTCCAATGGCAGCAGGGAAGGTTTAGATGGGATATTAGGAAGAATTTCTTTATTGAAAGAGTGGTCAGGCATTGGAACAGGCTGTCCAGTGAGGTGGTGGTGTTCCTGTCCCTGGAGATGTTCAAGCAGCATGTGGATGTGACACTTTGAGGCATGGTTTAGTGGTCATGGTGGTCTCAGACTGCTGGTTGGGCTCAAAGATCATAGAGGTTAGGTCTTTTGCAATCTTTGATTCCAAGCAGTGAGGCCACCTAAGAAAATCAACTTTACTATGAAATAGGCACTGTGTGGGTGGCTTTCCAATACTTGAAGCAAGAGAGCTGAGGGGAAAAAAGGCTATCAAATTGGTCTGCAGAACAGAATTGCATTGAAACAGGTGTGGATAAGTGAAGTCATCCAGAAACTATCTCTTTGGATTTAGTTAACAGCTTCTGAAGAGCTTGTCTGAACACAAACTTCAAAGTGGATCAGAAGGTGAGCCTGGTATGATCTAAACTTACAGGTATTACTTGAGACCTGCATTTTGTTCCAGGTTCTGCTACTGGCCTGGAAGGAAGAAGGTATTTAGAGAAGATATTTTATCTGTCTTTGATTTTCTGTGAAATCAAAGCAGGGATACCAGCTACCCTAAAAACATGTGGAGATAAGCTGATGGAGAGTTATTAATTATGCTAGCAAAATCACTTCCATGATTGTCTGTGGCAAGCTTCCCAAACTAGATTCTTGAAGTAACTTCTTTTCAGTAAGCAAAATTTCCTTGTTTCATGCCTCTCTCCCTCTCATGGCCAGAATACAAGAGGGATCTCACTTTCTCTTGCTTCTACTAAATTGGATTAGTCATCTACCTTCAAAGGTATGTGCCTCAGGTCCAGTTCTTGCTGACAACCAAACCAATGGGCCATTGCATGAGGTAGATGGAATCCAACATCAAAGGAGAGAGCAATTTGGATTGGATAGATGCCAGGAGCTTTTTGTGCTTATCCAAATACCTTGGTGCAGGGAGATTTTTCTGCTTGCTGCTAGTGCTCCTTTATTGCATCTTGCAAAGATTAAAACCTTTGCTCATGAATAAGGTTGTGCTGCCATTATCTCCAGTGCCTGAATGAAAATGGTTGTGTGGGGTTGCTTAGGATGTTAGAGATCACTTTTTCAAATACTGGTGCCTCTGGGGAATGAAAGTGAATGCTGCATAAAGCTATCTACACATGGGATTGTTTCTTTTAAGCAGTGCCTCAATAGGATCCACTCTTTATCTCTCTCTGTCACATAATCAACAAACAAAATTAAGAATTATCATTGCTGTAATGTGGCAGGAAGGAGTTGAGAAAGCAGAGGTCCTACTGAGTTCTCCTAATGAAGCTATTGCTGCAGAATAGCTTCCAAAGCATCTGTGAAGGTTCCTGGAGAGCCTGCCAGAGATGTGACATTGCAATAGTTTGTATGGCCCTGGCATAGACCTCAACAGCATGTTCTGTGCTGTGGTAACACACGGCCAGTATCCCTGTGGAAGTGATGCTCACCACTTGCAATTTGAGAGCAATCCTTAAGTAGAGACTGGGAAAGCTGGAACTGAGTCTAAAGCTCACCAAAGTGCAGGAGAAATTCAGAGAGCCTCTCCAGCATGTGTGAGAAATTAATCCCCAGGACCTCTATGGAGCTCAGTGCAGCTGTTTTGCAAATGATGATCCCTTTGGTGTTGTGCATCAAGCCACATAGCGCAAGAGATTTCTGTACTGTGTTATTTCAAGTATTCTCCTGGGGAAGCAGTCTTGGTGTTC
The DNA here is from genome assembly GCA_013399055.1 of Ramphastos sulfuratus. NCBI lineage: Eukaryota > Metazoa > Chordata > Aves > Piciformes > Ramphastidae > Ramphastos > Ramphastos sulfuratus. The sequence continues at coordinate 40,998 of WBNM01010101.1, read as the reverse complement.
CTATTCTGGCCAGATGAGCTGCTTAGAAACAGAAGAAAGCTAACTGATCTTTGCTCCTTCTGGAAGGATCCAGTGGAGCCAAGCAAATGCACAGCTAATATAATCTGGGAAGATCTGTACTAGTCAGATTGCTCATCCCCTTTTCTGTGCCTTAGTTTTCATGGTTGAAAAGTGGGATCATGCTACTGACCCAGACCATTACTTTGTCTGGAAGAGGAAGGTACAGTTTGAGTGTTGCTTAGATGATGGGACTGCTGTGCTGTGTTTCCTCCCCTCACATCACTAATGTGCAGGACTGAAAGCTTTGTTGCACTGGTGGGAAGAGCTGTGAAATCACAGAAGTTTGAAAAAACCAGTTCAGGGCCATTGAATTTTCTTACACATGCAGCCCTTCACAGAGCAGCTGCTAAAGCTATGAGAGACCTGTGCTAACTTACTGGGAACATGGATCTTAGGGCTGGGGCACCCTTTGTGGCCCAAAATACATTTACAGCTGCTTCCCCACTAAGTTGAGTGCTCAGTTTTCTTTTCTCAACCCCTGGCTGCCTCCAGTCCTCCTGCTTTTGCTATACTGAGGCAGAGCTTTTTCACAAGCCATGGGGCAACTTGCCCATACAGATTAGGCAGGTACAAAGCCTGCTCTTGAAAGTCTTGTCCTGGGGGTCTACATCTGTAAATCCTGGCTCTATAAAATTAGCAGTTGGGTATGGTTGTTCCCTGCATAGGATAATGTATGAAGTTAAGAATTCCAACGTTAGTACTGGGTGTGGATTTGCCACTCTGACTTTTTTTCAAGGAGAAGATATTCTTGCTTCATTTCCAGAGGCAAACCTTCCAAAGCTGTGAACACAAGAGCTTACCAAATATTAGCTTTCAAGGTTTTAAGTCACACAGTGTTTACTCAAGTTACCTCCTCTTGAAGTCTATATAAAGAGCCATGTTTGCTCAGGCATACTCCTAAAAGCCCCAAGACATGGTTCTGGAAGGAGGTATGCAGCAGTAAATGTAAATATTGCTCTCCTTAAAACTGGAAACCCTCAGTAATCTATAGAAGGAAATAGTAATGTGAGTGTGTGTGAGGGGGGGAAATGGTAAGATTTGGAGGCAAAGGCTATGAAGCAGTACCTGGAATTGATAAAAATCAGAAATTCAGTGATGTTGTAATTACAACTTCTTTTGGCCAAAGTTTAGCCCTGCAATTGCAGCTGCTCTCTTCCGTTCCCCAGTGTTTCCCTTCACTGTCACTAAGGCAGCATTTTCCCATACTCCAGCCTCTGAAGCAGTTGTTTGGAACAGTTTTTAGGGGCTTTGCTGGCCAAACTACTCTGGCCTCTTGCTGTGGGACAACAGTTGGGAACAAAATATTTGTTGTACTTGGCAAAAGGATTCCCTCCCGCTTTCTGTCAGTAATCGGTGGCGTTTTTCTGAGAGGGTTGTGGAGGTGGGAGCTGGATTTCAGGTGCTCCATCATATGATAAAGAGGAGAGGAATTTTTTTTTTGTGAAGGAGTGCCTAAATACAGTGCAAATAAAGAAAAATAATGGGATAAAAATTCAGCCACAATATTTACAGGCCTCTCCACCTGCCTGTATATGCAGGTATGCTGAGACCAAATACACATAATGAGCTTCCTGCAGCTGAGACAAGCAAGCAGAGTGCTGGGTTGGCTGAGAANACCCACTCCAACACTTCCATTTCTCCCTTGCCATGCCAATTTTCCTATGTATCAACAGGCAGCCTTTCAGATCTCCACTTTCTTCCCTCTCTGTAGACAGCTATTAGCAGTCCTCCAACAGCAAGGGCAGGATGTGAACAGAGCTGAAGCACTGTTATGCTGCAGCAGAAAACACTGCACGCAAGTTAATGCAGAATAATTATACTTCCCAGTGTACTGCATCTAAGGCTGCTCTGTCTTGATGAGTGAAGAATTGCTGTAGAGCTAGAGGCAGCAGGACCAGCTGTGATCCCGCATCCTGCAGATGGATTTATGGTTTCCCGATGCCATCTGCTGGCATGGACCTTGCTTGTGCACTGAGCAGCGAAGCCTTCCAGCTCTTCTGTCCCATAAATCGATGCTGCACCTACCCCACCTGGAGTCCTGTGTGCAGTTCTGGAGCCCCCAGCACAGGAAGGACGTGGAACTGTTGGAGCGGGTCCAGAGGAGGCCACCAAAATGCTCAGAGGGCTGCAGCAGCTCTGCTGTGAGGACAGGCTGAGAGAGTTGGGGCTCTGCAGCCTGGAGGAGAGAAGGCTTCCAGGAGACCTTAGAGTAGCCTTCCAGGATCTGAAGGGGGCTCCAGGAAGGCTGGGGAGGGACTATTGACAAGGTCTTGCAAGGCCAGGACAAGGGGCAATGGGTTTGAACTGGCAGAGGGGAGATTGAAACTGGATGTTAGGAGGAAGTTGTTTGCAGTGAGGGTGGTGAGACCCTGGCACAGGTTGCCCAGGGAGGTTGTGGCTGCTCCCTCCCTGGAGCTGTTCAAGGCCAGGTTGGAGGAGGCCTTGAGTGACCTGTGCTAGTGGGAGGTGTCCCTGCCTATGGCAGGGGCTTGGAACTAGATGATCCTTGAGGTCTCCTTCCAACCTTACCATTCTATGTCTTTGCAGATGGTGTGACCTCAAGCCACTGATGATTTTTTTTTTTTTTGAGCTTGGCAAAAGCTCCCTGTAGCCAAGCAACTTCTTAAATCACTCTGTTCGTGGTGTCTCCTGAAGCTCTTCTGCAGCTGAGTGCCCTGTAGGCTTTCCACACCCCACTTTTTGCCTGTTGTATGCTCCATAGGAGCAGCACCAGATCCAGGAGAACCTGCAGCTGGATCTTTCTGTAACCTACCAGGCTAAACCTCTGAATCCACCTGGTTTTGAGGGGCTGAGTTTGTGTTTGGTGTGGCAGTGGTACCAGTAACATACTTCATGTGGAAAAAAGTTTCTGCTAGGAAAAAAAAAAAGATAAAAAGCTACTGCTAGAAAGCTTTGAGAGCTATGGAAAATTGATCTTTGTGCAAGTCCCTGGGAAAAGAGTAAAGAAAAAAATCAGGTAGCAGATGTAGAGAAGTTTTGTCTGTCTTCTGTCTTGCAGGGCCTTGTGGCAAACAAAAATGTGCTGTGATAACAGCCACAGTTGATATGCCTTGGTTTTTGGCTTTACCTTGCTTGATATCCTGGTAAAGTTGGTTTTGCATAGAATCATAGAATGGTAAGGTTGGAAGGGACCTCAAGGATCATCCAGTTCCAACCCCCTGCCATAGGCAGGGACACCTCCCACTAGTACAGGTCACTCAAGGCCTCATCCAACCTGGCCTTGAACACCTCCAGGGAGGGAGCAGCCACAACCTCCCTGGGCAACCTGTGCCAGTGTCTCACCACCCTCACTGCAAACAACTTCCTCCTAACATCCAGTTTCAATCTCCCCTCTGCCAGTTCAAACCCATTGCCCCTTGTCCTGTCATTGCAAGACCTTGTCAATAGTCCCTCCCCAGCCTTCCTGTAGCCTCCTTCAGATACTGGAAGGCTACAATAAGGTCTCCTCAAATCACTGTATCCATTCAGGCATCTGCTCCAGGATGATGTGTGCTGCTGGGGAGCTGATCTGTGGGTCTTGAAACAGGTTGCCCATGGCGGTTGTGGATGCTCTATCCCTGGAATTGTTCAAGGTTAGGTTAGATGGAGCTTTGAGCAAGCTGGTCTAGTGGAAGGTGTCTCTGTCTATGGCAAGGGGATTGGAACTGGATGATCTTTAATCCATGCTATGATTGAATGAGCTTCCTCTGATTCCAGGAGGTCAGCATGTGTCAAAGACATGGCTGTGCCCATGTGTGCTGCACCAGCCTAGAGACAGGACCTGTGTGACAGAAGTCATAAAATTAAATCGTTTGGTTTAAACACCACAAAAATATTTGCTTCATGCACTTTGTTTGGACTTCAAATGAAGTTTGCCCTGAGCTTCTCTTATTTCTACCTGTGAGGAACTTGCACAAGTTAACCACAAATAAAGTGAAGTTTCTGACACTTCAGCTGTAAATTTTCAGGAGTGGGTAGCAGCAAGATCTACCTGGAATCTGTATTAGCATGTTTGCAGATATGGATCAGAGGTCTGAAGCCCAGATGTCAGGAGGATGAATGGAGAGGAGAAACAGCTAATCAAATTCTCCAGGGCTGCAATGCAATAAACCAGAGTAACTTGATGGAAAATGTAATCAAGCCTCCTAGTCTGTTTTCCAGATACATTTAGGCTCCAATTTTTCAGTCCTTATGCCTCCCTCTTCACATGGACTTTAAAGGGAAGGAAGATGTCTGTGAGGATCAATGAAGCAATTTAGTTTTACCAAGTGAGTCTAGTAATCCTGCTGGACAGATCTTCCAGAGGTTTCTTCCTCTTAACTGGGAGGGGGAATATTGTAAATAAAATTGTCTTTTTCAGACTACTGCCAGTACAGATAATGTCAAGGCAGAAGAATAATGCTGGAGTGGAACAAAAAAAAACCCCAAAAAACAGATTTTTTTTTCCTCCCCCCTTTCTCCATTGATCATTAAGTAGTTAAAATTGAGAGATTTTTTTTTTTTGTCTTGCACATAGGAAAAAATATTTCTGAGTTCCAATGCCTGATTTTGTGCTGGGGAGAATTGGTAGTTGTGCCTGTTGTCATGTTTATCCAAATGATGCAATTAAATGCAGAGTGTTTATTAGTAAAAATTGTTCACAGACAATAAATTATAATGGACTGCAGGTATGTAATTTAGATGGCTGGACACAAAACCCAAAGCCCTCCTATTATTGATTAGGGTGTGTCCCTTTCCTTACAAACTCCTACTGGATACAGGCATCTTGGATACTCTGATATTGCTGTAGGAGAGGAGGATCAGAGCAAATTCATAGTGGAGCTGCAGATGTTGGCTTTTACAAAGTAACCTGAATTGGTTTTGCCCAAATAATGCACTGTTAAAACACAGCAGCACCTGATGTGCTGCCTGCCTTTTGAATTTGTGCCAATATTTAACCTTGCAAGAAGTAATGATCAAGCATCAGGGCCTGGAGTATTTCAGATGCATCACTTCCAAATTCTTAATGCTGGCCAGATGGGAGATGATTCACAAAATTGCTGCTTTAAGATTTAAAAGGTCTCTGCAAATTAAGCTTTTCATTCTTCCTCCTTTCTGCCTGAATTTTGCTTGCAGGCTGCAAGTAAAATGTTGTGTTAATAGGAACACCCTGACTGTAAGCTTTAGCTTTCAGGGAAAATGATAAACTGGCAGCAAGTTGTGTGCATTAATGGGACAAGATGGCTTTTAGACAAAACTTCTGGTCCTGTTTTAGAGGCAATTTGTAACTTTAATACATGGAGGCATGTGTACATATGTATCTTGGCTCTTGCAATCAGTGTTACAGGCGTGTCTTCAGTTCTTCCAGGCCATGCAATAAAAACCCATATGGACTAAATGCTTGAGTCAGCAGACCTTGCAGTGGATATCATCTTCAGAAGCTGGTCAACATGTAGGATTAAAGGAGGGAGCATCAGTGCATGAAAGGATTCCAAGCCTTAGTTTCTTTCCTAAACAAAAAGCAGCTGAAAGCATAGAGGCTGGATAAGGAATGGATCTCTCTAATGAAGGCCCAAGTGCTCAGATAGACTCATACAATCAACCAGGTTGGAAGAGACCTCCAGGGTCATGCAGTCCAATACTGGGTCTCCAAAGAAGTTTGCCTCACCAGAGTGGCCAACCATGAATGTCAGGGCTGGTGGAAGTGCTCCTGTAGCTCTTTGTAGGTGGCCTGGCAGGTCTCTAAATTGTGGGAATACAGAGGGGCAAGTTATATTTGCTCTAAACATAACCAAGTCCTGGGCTGCAGCAAGGGCAGTGTGGGCAGCAGGGCAAGGGAGGGGATTCTGCCCCTTTGCTATGCTCTCCTCAGACCCCACCTGCAGTCCTGTGTGCAGTTGTGGAGCCCCCAGCACAGGAAGGACATGGAACTGTTGGATCCAGTCCAGAGGAGGCCACCAAGATGCTCAGAGGGCTGCAGCAGCTCTGCTATGAGGACAGGCTGAGAGAGTTGGGGCTCTGCAGCCTGGAGAAGAGAAGGCTTCCAGGAGACCTTAGAGTAGCCTTCCAGTATCTGAAGGGGGCTCCAGGAAGGCTGGGGAGGGACTATTGACAAGGGCTTGTAATGACAGGACAAGGGGCAATGGGTTTGAACTGGCAGAGGGGAGATTTAGACTGGATGTTAGAAGGAAGTTGTTTGCAGTGAGGGTAGTGAGACACTGGCACAGGTTGCCCAGGGAGGTTGTGGCTGCTCCCTCCCTGGAGGTGTTCAAGGCCAGGTTGGAGGAGGCCTTGAGTGACCTGTTCTAGTGGGAGGTGTCCCTACCTATGGCAGGGGGTTGGAACTGGATGATCTTTGAGGTCCCTTCTATTCTGTGATTCTTTGATTAAACTTGGGGAATTTGAAGTGACATCTTATCCCTACCTCACTGGAGCTGGTGAGCTATGGGGGAGTTTGAAAAAGCTTGGGGGGATGCTCTGATCACTTGTGGCTGTGTAAAAGACATAGACTTGCTTTGCTATGAAAACAGAAGCAGAAGTTCAGGTGTCAAATGGAAGTGACTGCCCTTGGAAACTCTCATGTTTGTCTGTTCTTATTGCCTCCATTCTTCTGCAGTTCTGTTCACCTCATGTAGGAGCTGGCAATTGGATGGCTTTGAGAGGCTGCCCTTCAAGCTGTTCTCTGCAGGCACCAGTTACCTGTGAATTGGTGAGTGACTGCTGCTCAGAGCTTCATGGAGATTTGGTTACACTGAGCCTTCACATTCACAGGGATGCCTCAATGCCAGAGCCAAAGTGGGATCTGGAAGAAGCTTTTATGTGTTTCCATGCCCCTCTGCTAATATTCCTTGGAAAGAGACATCAGAGTTCCTGTACTTTGTGTTATCATTTTAATTCTGCACTGGTTTTCACTCAACATTTTAGGGCCTGCTCAAAATTGTGATGTAGTTTACCCTAGAAATGGATGTGCTTGGTGGTGGGAGAGGGCTTACCTGTCTTTGAATTCAAAACCTGCTGTGAAATATTTAGTGGATAAAAAAATGCTACAGGAATACAGTGAGAACTCTTATTTAGCAACTCTGCTGCAGGGGGAAGATATGATCTTTTTTTATTTTTAAATTTTTTTTCTTCCCTGTGCTTATTTTGAGGCCCTCAGGCACACTTTCACTTCTGGAGCTGAGGGCTGGAGAAAACTGTTCCTTGGGGATGCTGAAACCTTCCATCCATATCAGACTTTGCTTTATATCTGAAGGGGGCTTACAAAAAAGCTGGGGAGGGACTTTTTAGGATATCAAGGAGTGACAGGTCTAGGGGGAATGGAGCAAAGCTGGAGGTGGGGAGATTCAGACTGGATAGAAGGAAGAAGTTCTTCACCATGAGAGTGGTGAGAGCCTGGAATGGGCTGCCCAGGGAGGTGGTTGAAGTCCCATTCCTGGAGATGTTTAAGACTAGGCTGGATGAGGCTCTGACCTGCCTGATCTAGGGTAGGGTGTCCCTGCCTATGGCAGGGGCGTTGGAATTAAATGATCCTTGTGGTCCCTTCCAACCCTGACTGATT
>WBNM01010101.1:0-33297 GCA_013399055.1 Ramphastos sulfuratus | reverse complement strand
GGACTCTGCAGCCTGGAGAAGAGAAGGCTTCCAGGAGACCTTAGAGTAGCTTTCCAGGATCTGAAGGGGGCTACAGGAAGGCTGGGGAGGGATTACTGACAAGATCTTGCAACGCTAGGACAAGGGGCAATGGGTTTAAACTGGCAGAGGGGAGATTTAGACTGGATGTTAGGAGGAAGTTGTTTGCAGTGAGGGTGGTGAGGCACTGGCACAGGTTGCCCAGGGAGGTTGTGGCTGCTCCCTCCCTGGAGGTGTTCAAGGCCAGGTTGGAGGAGGCCTTGAGTGACCTGTACTAGTGGGAGGTGTCCCTGCCTATGGCAGGGGGTTGGAACTAGATGATCCTTGAGGTCTCTTCCAACCTTACCATTTTATGATCCTACGATCTATGCATATCTCTGTGGCAGCCACAGCATCTTGCTTTAAGCTCGCTGCTCTCTATGGCCACACGGTGGCAGCAAACCCCAAACAGGTTCCCCATCCTAAATCGTAGTGGTGGAAGGAGGAATGAGTTCAGGGTTGGATAAAATTCAGTTCGTGCTCATAAGGTATAGAGAGGTGTATTTAAGTAAACAAAAACACCAAACAACTCTAAGTCACAGAGGGAAGAACTTGAGCCCACGCTGGCCAAGTGTAATACTGGATTGAGATGAATCCTGCTGCAGGGAAAGATGGAGGAGATTCACTTCCAGAAGAGTCCTCCTGTGCTCTGCTTATGGAGGAATGACATTGTCTGAGGATGACACAAAGTGGTCTAGACACTTTTAATAAGTTTCCTTGGAGATGCATGGGTATTCTAGAAAATTAATAAACATTTTTTTCTCTTTCTTTTTAGCATTTAAGATTTAGCATTTAAGATTTAGCATTTAAGATTTAGCATTTAAGATTTAGCATTTAAGATTTAGCATTTAAGATTTAGCATTTAAGATTTAGCATTTAAGATTTAGCATTTAAGATTTTTAGATTAATACTTCTGCTAGAACAGTTTGGAACCCTTTGGAAGTTGCTTAGTACTTCTTACAATTAATTAAATTAATGGATTTCAGGACCTTAGGAAGAAGTTCTTCAGTATGAGGGTGGTGGTACTCTGGAACAGGTTGTGGATGCCTCCTCCTTTGGGGTCTTCAAGGCCAGGCTGGATGAGGACTTGAGCAACTGAGTCTAGTTGAGAAGTGTCACTGCCCATGGCAAGGAGGTTGGAGTAGATGATCTCTAAGGTCCTTTCCAATCTGAGACATTCTGTGATCTCTCTGAAGATGAATTAAAGCCAGAGTGGAAATCAGTTAGGTTTAGGAGCACATATATTTTACTTCAGTCAGGTAATAATGTCATTTACAGCTTTAGGGTCCTGTTAGGCTAAACACAGTATGAAACCATCCCTTACCTAATCCTTGAAGTTTAAATAAAGCAGTAGGGAAGGGACACTTGCATTATAAACCAGGCACCAAAGCATGGAGGCTGAGGATTGGGTTTAAACTGGTAGAGAGGAGATTTAGACTGGATGTTAGGAGGAAGTTGTTTGCAGTGAGGGTGGTGAGACACTGGCACAAGTTGCCCAGGGAGGTTGTGGCTGCTCCCTCCCTGGAGCTGTTCAAGGCCAGGTTGGAGGAGACCTTGAGTGACCTGTACTAGTGGGAGGTGTCCCTGCCTATGGCAGGGGGTTGGAACTAGATGATCCTTGAGGTCCCTTCCAACCTTACCATTCTATGATTTACCTGGAGACAACTAATTTGCTAAATCTCTTTTTTAAAAAAACCTAATTCCTTTGGGATGAAATCTTCAGGCACTTGAATGCTTCTTGCCTAAAACTGCACAGGAAATACCCCAGGAGGAGATTGAAAAGCAAACTTTTATCACAGCCCTCTGGCACAACATCAGCTCTAGTTCCAGGAACTGCTTACTACCCCATGGTATGAGCCATAACTAACAGATGAAGGCAAGGCTGAAAGGCAGCTAATCATTTATTATAAAAGAAAAGCAGTACAACCCAAAATGGATTTTCCCCTCTTGGTCCATAAATTTCTCCTTGTCTAGAAGGAGAGGAATTTCTTCACAAACAGAAGATCACCGAATACCAGGCTGGAAGGCACCTCGAGGATTATCTGCTTCGGGATGTTGCTGTGTCTATAGAGCTGTGCCCAGATCAACAGAAGAAGGAGGTCTGTGCATTATGTGAAGCCACAATTAGTTCAGGACACTCATTAGAGGAGGAGGCGTTTGTTAAGCAATCACCAAGTGAGGTATGAGGCTCTGGGAGCAGCGAGGAGCAGCATGGGCAGAGCACTTGTATGAAGGAATGTGGTCATACAGGAAAGCAGGGCAAAACACCACCAGGTGTGTGAACTCAAGCCATTAGTTTTTGCCTTCCTTGTAAGTGGATTAAAGGAGACAATGTGAATGCCTTCCTTAATTATCACCATTTCCTATATATGGAGTAATTTACTAGTTTAAATAGGAAATAATATAGTACAATTTATGTAAGTGATTAATCAAGGAAGTGTAAAATTGATCCAACCTACTGGTTTATGCCTGTCCTGAAGGAAGGAGTATCTACAGCTAGACTCATAATGATGTGCTGTAGCCCTACAGCACAAGCTGTAACTTTAGGCTGTAGCTCTTGTGTATCACCACAAGCCTGTTTAGTACTTCTCTTGTCTTTTCAAGTTCATCAGAAATGATGTATTACAGCTGAGATGTATTTGTCCTGCAGCTAACAAGGGCTGGACGGAATAAAGAGCCTGTTGCCAGTTTTAAACTTTTCTTTTTCTCACTAATCATTTATTAGAAAAGAAAAATAGTACAACCCAAAATGGATTTTTACCTCCTGGTCCATAAATCTTTGTGGTTTCTCTCCTTGTCTAGAAGGGCAGGAATTTCTTTGCAAGATGCTGTGTATCAAGATTAATGCTCATCTGTGTCCAAGGCTGAAGACAAGACCTGAACACTGGCAGAACCTCTGCAGGCTCCTTATGATTTTTCACTGCACTTTGTAAGTGACATTTTCTAGCATGAAATTTGTCATTATTTCATTGCCAGTAGCTCTTGGAGGGCTTAGTCTGACTGTGAAAGCAGACCTGGAAATTTAGGTATTTGAATGAATCCTTCATATGGAGCTTGAAGTTAGGATTGTCAGATTGCTGGGTGCAGATGTGCTCACCAGACTGTATGTGTCTGCTCGTGAGCTAATCCCAGGATTTGCCAGGACTAGGTGGTAGGAGGATGTGGGCACTCAGAGTCCCACCACCCTTGTACTGAAGAACTTCTTCCTAAGAGCATGAGGGGGTTGAGTGAGCAAATGCATCTCCCACCTGGAGTCCTGTGTGCAGTTCTGGAGCCCCCAGCACAGGAAGGACATGGAAGTGTTGGAGCGGGTCCAGAGGAGGCCACCAAGATGCTGAGAGGGCTGCAGCAGCTCTGCTGTGAGGACAGGCTGAGAGAGTTGGGGCTCTGCAGCCTGGAGAAGAGAAGGCTTCCAGGAGACCTTAGAGTAGCCTTCCAGGATCTGAAGGGGCCTACAGGAAGGCTGGGGAGGGACTATTGACAAGGTCTTGCAATGCCAGGACAAGGGGCAATGGGTTTGAAGTGGCAGAGGGGAGATTGAAACTGGATGTTAGGAGGAAGTTGTTTGCAGTGAGGGTGGTGAGACACTGGCACAGGTTGCCCAGGGAGGTTGTGGCTGCTCCCTCCCTGGAGGTGTTCAAGGCCAGGTTGGAGGAGGCCTTGAGTGACCTGTGCTAGTGGGAGGTGTCCCTGCCTATGGCAGGGGGTTGGAACTAGATGAGCTTTGAAGTCCTTTCCAGCCTTACCATTCTATGATTCTTCAGGGTCCAATTCAGTCAGTTTTTTTCTCCCAGATCCTGTTATTTGGTGTCATTCCTGCTTGCACATGTTCTCTGAACTTTTGCTGGCTGTTTACATAACCAGAACTGTGTTTCCTGGCTGGCATGTGGCCCTAGGGTCTGTTTATTAGCACTGATCTTGGATAGAAGTTAGTTGGTATTCAGAGCTGTAGGTTTATGCTCCATGTGTTCTAGGGGTCTCCCAGAGGCTTTACTCAGAGCCTCCCAGGGGTTTTACTCAGAGTCACACTAAAAGTCAGCTTGTGGCTTCATTTAATTTCTTTTCTGTCCCCTGCCCCAGATATCAGTGCTTGTGCAAATAAAACATTCCCAGATTTGATCCTGGTGGTCTGAGGGAAAGTGACTTGTACCACTTGTATCCTCTCAGAAGTGTCTAAACCTTATCCACCTTCTCACCTTGCAACTGTAAACTGAATGTCTAAAGCCAGGTGTCCAGGGCTTGGGACCACTTATGAAATCTGAGCACTAATGATGCCTTAGCTGCATCCTGAGCTCAACTTTTGAACAGTTCTGTATTTCCATTTATTAGCAATTTCTCTCCTTAACTGATTTTTCAGATTCAGGAGTCCCACCACCCTTGTACGAATCACAGAAGGGTAAGGTTGGAAGGGACCTCAAGGATCATCCAGTTCCAACCCACTACCATAGGCAGGGACACCTCCCACTAGAACAGGTCACTCAAGGCCTTGTCCAACCTGGCCTTGAACACCTCCAGAGAGGTTCTGGATCATGTCCAGGGAGGTTCTGTGACCAGAACCTCCCTGGGCAACCTGTGCCAGTGTCTCACCACCATTTCTTGCAGACTACAGTTCTTTCTCTCAAGGGGAGATTTAAACTGGATGTTAGGAAGAAGTTCTTTACAGTGAGGGTGGTGAGACACTGGCACAGGTTGCCCAGGGAGGTTCTGGTCACAGAACCTCCCTGGACATGATCCAGAACCTCCCTGGAGGTGTTCAAGACTAGATTGGATGAGGCCTTGATTGATGAGGCCTTGTTCTAGTGGGAGGTGTCCCTGCCTATGGTGGGGGATTGGAACTAGATGATCTTTGAGGTCCCTTCCAACCTAAACCATTCTCTAAGTCATCTATCCATTGAGTATGAAATGATCATCTGTAGTGTCTCAGGCTTGTCAGAAGACTGTTGCTGTACTTTTCCCTCCTGAGCTTGCTATTTCTTTTGTTGCCACTAATGGCTCTTCAGTACCACAGCATGTTCCTCATCCACTCTCTCTTTTTGTCTTTTTCATTGTCAGACCTGCTCTCTCTGGTTCTTGGACCTTCCAGCTCATCTGAGCCTAAACCCTACAGCTGATCTATAAAGCACAGTATCACAGTATAGCAAGGTTGGAAGAGACCTCAAAGATCATCAAGTCCAACCCAGCAACTTGTCATGGGACAAGGACAGCTCAAGCCCATTTGCTTGGTGCAACAAACAGCCATCTTCCAGTATGAGCAGCAACCACAGACACAAATCTGCCCCACATGTACACAAGAGGTACCCAGAAACCAGCCTGGTGCCAGCAGCTTGAGAGCCTCATGCCAGCAGATGCTTCAGATATTTCTGTTCAGCTTCCTTGTGTAAAAGTGATGCTGCTTTCCTGAGGACTGTGGGCATGAAGCTTGGTGATAAAGTGAAAGAAAAAAAAAAATCAGTGATGCTAAGTAGCACAGGCTAACAAACTTGTATGGTCTTATTTCAGCAGGTATAAAGTAATTCCTGTTCAAGGCAAAGAAAGGAAGAGTCTGAGCTTTCTTTTGGATAACATTATCTATTTTTCTGCAGAGTTCAACTGCTCTGATCATCTCAAATGGAAAGAGTTAATAGTGGAAATGAGTATTTGACACATCCACTTGCCCCTTATGCACCAGAATGGCCTTCTATACTGAGAAAGAATGCTATGACAAGGCTGTGATCTGGTACTTTCCTGTCAGTGAGAAGCAAAGAAATGGAGGGGAAATAATCACTGGATGGGGACAGGTGAAAGAGAGACTTCCACAAACTCTGTATTGTATTGCAAACACTAGAGATAAATATTTCATGGTTATTTTCTAACTTTACTAAACCACTTGGGAGCATCAGACTGAATAAAGAACAGCATGAAGGAAAAGAATGACTCCAAAAAGTGATGTGGAAAGGTTTACTGTAAACACAGCTAAACTGTGTGCTTGTACTATTCCTGAAACTGTTTTCCCTGCTCTCAAGAGCTATCCTTGAAGTCCCTGACTTACTACAGCCATTGGAGGAAATGTATATTGTAGTCTGTACAGGATGTTTGTAATGCTTCCACTGGTATAAAAATAACTTTCCCAGTATCAATTAAATTCAGTCCTCATCAAGCTAATTTAATGGGTTTTGTATTGCAGTGGGTTAGGTGTTCCTAATTTCACTACCTCCATGATAAATAAAATTGTCAGTTGTGCTCTAAACAAGACTCTCAATGTGCATCACTGCTCTAGCAGCTGTTAGCAGGGGCAGATTTGCAAAGCAGCAGCATTTCCCTGTGGTGTATTTGTGAAAATCAGTGTGAAAATTGCTTTTAGATACATTTCATTCATGTTTTTTTTTTCCCCTTGTTTTTGATCTTCCAGATATTCAAAGGAAGGTTATTTCCTTCTGAAATGTCTTTCAAATAAATAAATACAGTCCTGGATGCCATTTCTCTGTTAAAAAAAAATGCTGTACTAAATTTGATAGCCATGCAGATTTTCACTTTTTCTTCTGGAAGTACAAAAAGGTGGTTGTGAGGCAAAGACCCTGCTCTTTGGATAGGCTACAAATTAAGAGGTGATTTGCAAACACTAAGAATGTTTGTGCTGTGTCAGACTTTCTCACCATCCCCACCCCTTCACACTAAAGCTGAAGGCAGTGTAAAATCCAGCTGTGTGAAATACTCATAAAGGCAACTGAAAACTGAAGCAGCAATCCACACTTCTGTGGTTTTATTTCCCATGCACTTTGAACCAAAAAAGGGAAATATTTTTGTCTGCCACTTATTTCTTCCTCCCCCAGAAAACTTCAATCCAAGTGTTAATAAATAAATTTTAGAAAGGAAACTTGTTTCAGGTGGGAAGTGAATTGCTTTCTAAGATTCCATGTCTTCTCTCTTTGGAAAGAAGGAGCAGAACAATAATTCTACTGAGAAGATGTGATTTGAAGAAACCATAATGGTCCCTATGATGTGATCAGTGGAGTCCTCTGCACATAGCTAAGGTATTGGAAAATATTAGTGTTCCCCAGGTGATCCATATCACATCTCACTGCTAGAAGGGGTTACCTCATTGGAGGTTCTGGCAGAGTGATCTGTGCTACAGATGGATTCATTTGGGTGAGCAGCAACTTGCAGGAACACCTAAAAAGATGCTGGGGAGGAGGTAGTCCCCTTCTGCTGACATGAGTGTTTTAAATGCTGTGGATCTCAGCTTCTTTTTCATGCCTACAGAGGAGATGGGTTCAGGCAAACCTGATTCTCAGCTTGCATCAACCAAAATAGCTCCTCAGATTTATGCAGCCAGTTCAGGTTTTTCCAAGAGATGCAAAACTAGGCAAAGTGGGACAACCTCACTGACAGGCTTCCCAGAGCTGAATGAAGAACAGAACTCAAAGGCTTTTAGAGAAAACTGCTTGGGAAGAGTTGTGTATGAACGTTGAGAGAAACAAAAGCTCTTTAGGAATAGTTTTCTTTTCTCCCCAGGATGTAATTGTTTAGCAGAACTACTGCCAAATGGAGTGACAGGGGGAGGAAGATACATGTTGGGTGGTGATGTACAGGGATAGAGGGGCTGAAAGGGTAACTTGAAGGCATCTTTTAATTAACAAAGTTGAGCTGCAGCAGTATGAAAAGAAACTGCAATGTACTGCAGTAACTCATCTTGTGTTGCCTCAGACCAGTGAGCACCAAAGTTGTCTGTTCCTGCATGTCCCCCTAGCCCCTGGACCAGGCATTGGATGGTAGAAGTTGTGTCCTCTCCCCTCTTCCAGGTGAAATCAGGTAAGTGTCAGGATGCTGAATCCTCTGTTCATTTCAGTTTTGCTGATTAGAGTATCTTTGCTTTTTTCCATCAAGTATTATTTGATTTATTTCCTCCCCATCTAGTTCTGGAACATCCTGGAGTATTGTCTACAGGCAGGGAATTGGTGTAAGGTGAACCAGACTGGGCATGAAAAAATAATTCAGGTACTGACTGGAGAATATTGCTCCTTTTTTGGGGGGATTGATAGGTTAGGTGCCAATATGGAACTTCAGACTCTTTATTCTAATGTCTACCTTTAAAGACTATCTGCTGTTTTTACAAAGCTACTATCTCCTGTTAAAGGAATCTGGAAGAAAGGAAAATATTCTTGATGTTCCCATCTGATTTTTTCTGAGGGACTCTTGTTTTTTGTATCTTATCCATTATGAAACAGACCATGAGGGTGTTTTGTGGCATCTGGGACAGCAAGCAAAAATTGTGGACATCCCTCTGGATTGTTGAAGGGTTGCCTGTGCCTGCAAAGCTGTGTCATGATAATCTATCATAGAATGGTAAGATTGGAAGGGTCCTCAAGGATCATCTAGTTCCAACCCCCTGCCACAGGCAGAGACACCTCCCACTAGTACAGGTCACTCAAGGCCTCATCCAACCTGGCCCTGAACACCTCCAGGGATCTTTCCTAAACTAAATATTAAGGTGTTTACCTGTGGTGGGAAGAAGAATCTGTATATTTTCAGAAAAGAATTGCCTGTTTCCTTTACCCAATACCTATTCTCTTTCACTCCATGGTGCCCTATCTAACTTTCCAGGTTTTTCACATGTTTTCAGGGCCAGAGTCTGGAGAGATTCCCAGTTTGCTCCACTTAAACACCATTGTAATTATAATTCCTCCCTTGGCCTTCAGCAGAATTGAATGCCTCATCTCTTGGAAAGGAATATGTGTAGGAAAACAAATAAAAGCACTTACCAGCTGGTGCCTGGTGAATTATGCTGTTTAAAGTTCAAGGATATTGAATATAGTACTTGATTGGCATTTCTGTGGTTGGTTGAGTGGCACCACTGGATCCTGTCTAGCATTATATTCAGACATATCTATGTTAGCATAGCTTCTGTCTTGCTTGTAAAAAGGATGTTTAAAGCTCTCATAAACTTCCTTGGTTCCCTTTAGATACTTGATCCTCTTCTCTTCTTGCCAGCAAGTAGTCTAGGTTGGTTCCTCTCTTGATCCCACATAACTTCTCTTTGGCCCTCTTCTCACAAAACACAGGTGGGGTCAGCCTGCAGCAGCAGCTGGCTGCCAGGAGTGCCTTGATTGCAGTGTGATTGCAGCAGCAAGGAGATGTGCTGTGACCTGCCTGCCTGCTGCCAGCTCTTAACCTCTTATGTTACTGCTGGACAACTCTTCTTTCTGGTTGTCCCATCTGTGCTCCTCTCATCACCCAGCAAGTGGCTTGAAAAACCTGGATGTGAGGGTTAGAAAGAAAGTAAGAATGCTTTGGTCTTATTCTCTTTGTGTAAGAGGTGTCACAACTTCCTTCACCAGCTGCTAGATCACAGCTTGCAACATGGAAATGTGTTGAAAGAAACTCTTAAAAGGTGAGATGGGGGAAATGCTTTTCCCCAGAACCATGGGAAATCTGGGCTCTAGTTTCTACTGAACCAGACCAGCAATGGAATCTCCTTCAGTTGTCTCCAGGTTTTAGTCAAATTAAAGACACTTTGATGCTAAGGATGCACTGGGATGGAGTCTGCATTGCAGGGACTTAATCTGTTTTATGCAGCAAACAGTACAGCAGAACACTTGTGCTGCAGTGCTGGAAGTTCTGTAGCTTGTCCTCTAAATGGTCAAGCTGAGAATTTGTACCTGCCTAAGCAGCAGCATTGCTTTTGTGAGGGGGTTACTGGCATGAGAATTTGTACCTGCCTAAGCAGCAGCATTGCTTTTGTGAGGGGGTTACTGGCATGAGAATTTGTACCTGCCTAAGCAGCAGCATTGCTTTTGTGAGGGGGTTACTGGCATGAGAATTTGTACCTGCCTAAGCAGCAGCATTGCTTTTGTGAGGGGGTTACTGGCATGAGAATTTGTACCTGCCTAAGCAGCAGCATTGCTTTTGTGAGGGGGTTACTGGCATGAGAATTTGTACCTGCCTAAGCAGCAGCATTGCTTTTGTGAGGGGGTTACTGGCATGAGAATTTGTACCTGCCTAAGCAGCAGCATTGCTTTTGTGAGGGGGTTACTGGCATGAGAATTTGTACCTGCCTAAGCAGCAGCATTGCTTTTGTGAGGGGGTTACTGGCATGAGAATTTGTACCTGCCTAAGCAGCAGCATTGCTTTTGTGAGGGGGTTACTGGCATGAGAATTTGTACCTGCCTAAGCAGCAGCATTGCTTTTGTGAGGGGGTTACTGGCATGAGAATTTGTACCTGCCTAAGCAGCAGCATTGCTTTTGTGAGGGGGTTACTGGCATGAGAATTTGTACCTGCCTAAGCAGCAACATTGCTTTTGTGAGGGGGTTACTGGCATGAGAATTTGTACCTGCCTAAGCAGCAACATTGCTTTTGTGAAGGGGTTACTGGCATGAGAATTTGTACCTGCCTAAGCAGCCAGCATTAGGTTGTGAGGGGGTTACTGGCAAATCTCAAAATTCTCTTCCTGAATTTGGAAACTATTTAGGTGCCTACAAATCTGCAGAGGAGTTTAGCTGCAAGTGTTTTACTACGGTGGT
The DNA here is from genome assembly GCA_013399055.1 of Ramphastos sulfuratus. NCBI lineage: Eukaryota > Metazoa > Chordata > Aves > Piciformes > Ramphastidae > Ramphastos > Ramphastos sulfuratus. The sequence goes on along the minus strand of WBNM01010101.1, from coordinate 22,743 downwards.
AAAAATCTTGGTGTCTCTTTCTTTTTTAAGAACTGAATCTCTTCTAACTCAGCTGTCTAGTCTCTCTCAGATACCAAATTACTTGCATCAGTTTGAGATTCATAAAGAAAATTAACAAGAAGATGCTTAAATGCTGCATACCATTGGAACATCTTGCTGTGTGATTTACAGAAATGCCATGGAAGTGCATGTACTGTGCTAAGCGTTTGAAAGCCCTTTAAGACACCCACACTCAACAGGTTGTTTTACTCCTCCTGTTTTCTTTTTGCTGTATCCAAGCTCTAGATACTGAGGCTGTTAAATCATAGAATGGTTTTGGTTGGAAGGGACCTTAGAGATCATCTGCTCCAACTTCCTCACCATGGGCAGGGAGATCTCTCTACGCTTAGCTGCTCAAGGCCTCATCCAACCTGGCCTTGAACACCCCTAGGGAGCAGGTATCCCTGACTTCCCTGGGCAGCCTATTTCAGAGTCTCACCAAATGTACAGACAGAAGACTTTGTTTTGGTAATTATGTGGCATAACCTTTTATTCCTATCCCTATGCAAAGCAGAGTATGCTTTTATTCCAAATTTATTGATGCTTGCATGCCTCTTATCAGCAGTGCTGAAGCCGGATGCATAAAGCACCTGGCTGTCATCTCCGGCTGTTACCTGGAAACATCACTCTCAACTTTTAGTGCTCTTCCTTCCCTTTCACCCACCCAGTCCTTAGGTAAATAATTTATGTTAAAAACCTTGCAACAACACGTTGCATTTATCAGGGGGAGGGGGAAAGCAAGTTCAAAATACTTTTGTGCATATATATTTGTTTAATAACAGACTTAAACTGCTGAGGTGAGGATTAGACTTTTAAGTTCTTTTAAGGTACCATAAATCTCTAGACTAGCACTTGTAGTTTATAGGGGCTGAATGGCTGTGGTGATCCTCCATAAACAACTCAGATATGTGGAAGACAGATTCTAATGAGTGCTCTCAAAGCTAAGTGCTACCTCTTGCTTCCACACCTCCAATTCACTCATTTTTCATTTTTATTATATCAGAGGCCAATCTGTGCTTTTTTTGTTTTCCTAGTTATCTGCACTCAAGCTGGGTTCTACCAAGCCCAGAGGAAGGGGAACATGGCTGTGTACACAGAGGTGGGGCTTTCACCTGGCCTCACTTGAGCAAGGGTTTAAGTTCTAACTTGAAACACCTGGGCTTTTAAAGAGAAGGGATTAGCATCTTGTGCTCAGGGATGGTTTAATTTGCTTTTGCCTGTGCAAAAAGCTTTTGTTTCATGTCCTGTCTGCAGAATGTTCAACCTTGTTCTAGGAAAGGCTCCAAAGTAAATTAGAGAAGCCTCGGGGGTTGTTTTAAATCATAGCAGCTGAGGCCTTAACCCAGCACTTTATGCTCCACCCTGAGTCTCTTCCACCAACACACTCTACAATAACCTCAAATCACTGCCTTTTCAGAGAGAACACTTTGCTCTGCATCACTGGCAGGATTTCCTAGACTGGGAAAGTGTCTTACTGACATGGAAGGACATGGAAGTGTTGGAGCGGGTCCAGAGGAGGCAACCAAGATGCTGAGAGGGTTGCAGCAGCTCTGCTGTGAGGGCAGGCTGAGAGAGTTGGGGCTCTGCAGCCTGGAGAAGAGAAGGCTTCCAGGAGACCTTAGAGTAGCCTTCCAGGATCTGAAGGGGGCTACAGGAAGGGTGGGGAGGGACTATTGACAAGATCTTGTAATGACAGGACAAGGGGCAATGGGTTTAAACTGGCAGAGGGGAGATTGAGACTGGATGTTAGGAGGAAGTTGTTTGCAGTGAGGGTGGTGAGACACTGGCACAGGCTGCCCAGGGAGGTTGTGGCTGCTCCCTCCCTGGAGGTGTTCAAGGCCAGGTTGGAGGAGGCCTTGAGTGACCTGTGCTAGTGGGAGGTGTCCCTGCTATGGCAGGGGGTTGGAATTAGATGATTCTTGAGGTCCCTTCCAACCTTTACCATTCTATGACTTTGCATAGGCAAAGGGAATGAGAAATGGAGCCCAGCAGGTTTCCTGGGAAATGGCCATTCACCAGTTACTGTCATTCAGCATTCCTGTTTATATTCTGAAGAGCACAGACTGACTGAAGTCAGGAAAAAACAAGCAGAATAATTGCTCCTGGGTATTGTGCCTTCAGATGCAAATTTACCCATTCCTGGAGCTGCTGAGGACAATTTCCCAGAACTTCCAGCATTGTGCAATAGACTATACACCTTCTCTGGAGTTTCCACTTTCCTCAGCTCTGATGACAGATATCAGTCCCTGCTGGAGGTGGGGCAGGGAAACTGATGGATCAGTGAAATAACCCAGCACCAGCAAATCCATAGTTACAAAAATAGGCAGTTATTCTCGTCATTTCCTTGTTATGACACAATTTCCTGCCCTCCCATTAAGCTGTTCTGACGATCTGGATGACAGATCTGCTTTGAAGACTGTCAAACCCTTCTGCAAAGTACCTCTCCTGTTAGGAATAGCTGTCCTGAAGAACAATGGCTGGGCTCAGGGTGAGAAGCTGTGAGACGTTAAGAGCCTTTGATCACACTTGGCAGGTATCCAGTCAGTGCCTGCTGTGGGCACTGCTCTGATCGAATCTCACTAAAACATAAGGGACTGTGCTTTGCTTGAGGAGTTTTATTATACCTCATACAGATTAGGTATCTCCAGCCTTCTTGGAGAAGCTCAGAAGAGGAGAGGGATGTGGGGACCACTGAGGTGCTCCTATATGAGTAGTTAGGACATGACTGTAGCAAACAAGGGAAGAAGGTGAACTGGGTTAATTAACAGGGTTCTGCTAGTGCAGTTTATTTTGACAGAAGAGGATTAATGAGACCTCCCAGCTGCAGCTCTGCTGACAGATCTGTTTGTGATAATGTCTGGCATGGGGTGGTAGTGAGTGGATGGAATTTGTAACTTCTTTGGCAAGCACAGCTGGCCTTGGCATAGGGACCACGAGAGCCTTCATACTTCCATTGAGACCAGCAGCCTCTCTAAGGGTGTGTATGACAATTGGTCTGGCTGTGCAGACTGGTGTCTTTAGCTTGGTGTCAAACCTTGTTAAGCTTAGTTATGGTAGGTCTCAGCTCACCTTTGGTCATTTCTAAACTTGTTAAGCTTAGTCATGGTAGTTCTCAGCTCATCTAAGGTCACCCTGCATATTAAAAGGCAATTGTAATGAAAAGGGTCCATAGGTCACTGGTCATAGAATCATAGAATGGTAAGGTTGGAAAGGACCTCAAGGATCATCTAGTTCCAACCGCCTGCCATAGGCAGGGACCCCTCCCACTAGCACAGGTCACTCAAGGCCTCATCCACCCTCGCCTTGAACCCCTCCAGGGAGGGAGCAGCCACAACCTCCCTGGGCAACCTGTGCCAGTGTCTCACCACCCTCACTGCAAACAACTTCCTCCTAACATCCAGTCTAAATCTTCCCTCTGCCAGTTCAAACCCATTGCCCCTTGTCCTGGCATTACAAGACCTTGTCAATAGTCCCTCCCCAGACTTCCTGTAGCTCCCCTTCAGATACTGGAAGGCTACTCTAAGGTCTCCTGGAAGCCTTCTCTTGTCCAGGCTGCAGAGCCCCAACTCTCTCAGCCTGTCCTCACAGCAGTGCTGCTGCAGCCCTCTCATCATCTTGGTGGCCTCCTCTGGACCCACTCCAACACTTCCATGTCCTTCCTGTGCTGAGGGCTCCAGAACTGCACACAGGACTGCAGGTGAGGTCTGAGGAGAGCAGAGTAAAGGGGCAGAATCCCCTCCCTTGCTCTGCTGCCCACACTGCTCTTGATGCAGAGTCCTTCTATCTGTTAACACTTGGAGGGCATTGCTAAGTGAGGCTCCAAACAGACTTATGGCCACATCTACATGTAAACACTTGTTCTGGTCCAGGATCAGAACTCATTCAACATTCAGATGTGCAAGACTAATATCTGACAGAGTCAACAGTTCTAGCCAGTCTGATTAAACAATGTGCTGGAAAGATGTATAATTAACGTGGATGGAATCTGCTGTGCTCCCAGTTTTAGACTCTGGATTGAATGAGATTTTTGTGCTATAATTAAGTGATAAGTGTTGAAATAGAAAAAGCATTAACAGTAGAAGAAATGAAAGCATTTCTCCTAATTCAAATCAGTCATGAGGAATGTAAAGCTTGCTCCTTAGCTATCAATTATTAAGAGACACAGTTGAAAACTCCCCTGTTTTAAAACTTCCTGTGTGCAACCTTTCCTTCAGCTACTGCAGACCAAGAGCAAATACCACTTCCAACAGACGTGGTGCAAGGTAGGAAAATACTCTTCAGCATGCACTTTTCTCTGAAAACAGACATAAAAAAGTACTTTACTAGGTACAGTCTGGAACAGACTACAGTTCTTTACTTCATGTCCCTGTTCTCTAGATCCAGGAGTTGTCTAGAGCACACTATATTGCTCTTCTAGTTTGTGCTTGCATGTCCTTCCCAGGAAGATCACTGTGAGAAAGTGGGAATAATGTACACAAATCATCTGGTGTTATATACATAAAGGAATGGTAAGAGAACTGAGCTGGAAGCTGAGAAGGGACTATTGACAAGGTCTTGTAATGACAGGACGAGGAGTAATGGTTTTAAACTGGCAGAGGGCAGATTGAAACTGGATGTTAGGAAGAAGTTCATTGCAGTGAGGGTGGTGAGACACTGGCACAGGTTGCCCAGGGAGGTTGTGGAGCTCAGGATCACAGAATGTGATCTTCAATCACATTCTGTGATCCTGTGCTCCACAACCTCCCTGGAAGTGTTCAGGACCAGGTTGGATGAGGCCTTGAGTGACCTGTTCTAATGGGAGACATCCCTGCCTGTAGCAGGGGGTTGGAGCTAGATGAGCTTTGAGATCCCTTCCAATCTAAACCATTCTATGATTCCATATTTAAGAAGTACAAGCAGAAGCCCAAACCAAAATGAATCAGTCAGCTTTTCTCTCCCTGTCCAATACTTCAGGGTTATTTCCACTTACAAAATTCTTCCAGAATCACAATTTCATATTCTGTTCCTGACTGTCACTAGTTTCTTATCTAACTTTGAGCCAACCATAGAAGAAAAAAAAAAAATAGCTCAAGTAATTTTTAGAATCATAGAATGGTAAGGTTGGAAGGAACCTCAAGGATCATCTAGTTCCAACCCCCTGCCATAGGCAGAGACACCTCCCACTAGCACAGGTCACTCAAGGCCTCCTCCAACCTGGCCTTGAACACCTCCAGGGAGGGAGCAGCCACACCCTCCATGGGCAACCTGTTCCAGTGCCTCACCACCCTCACTGTAAAGAACTTCCTCCTGGTATCCAGTCTAAATCTTCCCTCTGCCAGTTCAAACCCATTGCCCCTTGTCCTGTCATTGCAAGCCCTTGTCAATAGTCCCTCCCCAGCCTTCCTGTAGCCCCCTTCAGATATTGGAAGGCTAATTTCATAGAATCAGTCAGGGTTGGAAAAGACCACAATGATCATCTAGTTTCAACCCCCTGCCATGAGCAGGGACACCTCACACTAGATCAGGCTGTCTAGAGCCTCAGGTATTTTATGATAATACCTGAGATGTATGAGGATGAATTGATTGATGCTGGCAAATTCCTTGGAGACTCTTGGATAGAATTCCTTACCCAAGTCCCTGAGTATGCTTTTGTTCTAGAAGTTATCAGATGCTGCTTTCAGGAGTGTGCAGATCCAGTACACAGCTCTGTGCTACTGAAGCTGAGTATTCAGATGTTCTTAAGGCTCATTGTTTGCACAAGGAAGAGTCCTCTGTCTTGCAGCTCAACAAATTGTGTCAGGGATATGAGACCACAGGTAGTAAATTGTAAGATTTGTCATAAAATGAAGCCCACTTAAATAGTTTTTAAAAACTATTAACAAATCCTGAGTGGTCGAAACCTCTCATCTTCATTGTCACCATACAGAGTTGATCTAAGTGTAGTCAGCACTGAATGGCTTGAAATGATCCAATTGCACACAAATGTGGGCATGTGATTGACAAAAGAGAGAAGAGGAAACTTGAGGTTGAGATGGTTTCATTTCCCTGAAGTTTCACCTTGCAGCATTTCTGCTGTTCAGACAAGTGGGCAGTGACATTTCAGAGCAGAGACTCCAGCTCCTAACAATATATAACATGACCTGAAAGGTGAATCATAACAATGTTAAGCAGGAAAAATATATGTGGCTTTTCAGGGTAATTCTCTGGAGTTGAAAGTGAGTAGTCAAGCCATAACTAATTATCATCATTCATGGCCTAATCTCACCCTACTGACATACTTCAGTCTCCTACAGTCTTCACTACATTTATTTTTGTAGTTGCACAGAATGACAAACCTTGCAGCTTCCTTGGTTTGCATTTTGGGAATGCCTTAATACTCACAGACCTGAGAAGCAATCAAACCCTTAGTCCTGCTCCAAAATCTGTCTGGAAAATAGGTGCACAGCTGCAAGGAAAATGAGTTGCATCGCAGCACTGCACTTTGTTGTGTTGGGTGCCAGGGCTCCTGATGACCCCAATTATCCAACTTTGTAATAAAAGAAATAAAGCACAGCACTTAATTCTTGCATGAGATGGCACCTTGGAGTTTGTTCTTCTGCCATTTGATCTCCTTGTGCCCCAGTACCCTGAAGTCTGTTCCTTGTAACCCTGACGATGTTCAGCTGGAAACAGGCTACACACAGTGCTGAGCTGGATGCTGATGCTGCACTTGTTGCACCCCTGAAGGGCTGCAGCTGTACCTGTGATCAAGAACGCAGCTAAAAGCAGTATTTTAAGCAGTTTCACATAGATCCACGTTGGCCAGGGTCTGATAAAGGCCCTTTCATTACAGGGGGGAAAAAAATGAAGGCAAAAGAGAAAAGTTGCAACTTCCCCCTTCCTTCCCCTCTGCTAAGAGAGCTTTTCTTTCCTCCATGAGAAAATGAGACATGCACACAAGATGAGCAGGATTTGATAATGCCAGCTGTGGTTCTCAATTATATACTTTTCTTTTCCCCCCCTCAAAGGAATTGATAATGCCATCCTTAATAAAATCCAGAAGAAGCAGATTTGTGTGCCTGAAGGCAAGGTGTGCAGTGGCTCCTTGTGAGTATATCTGGAAAGGCAGTAAACCAAAAAATCTTGTTTAGCTCTAAACCTCTTTCCTATTTAAATGTTTTTGTTTGCTGTGGTTTTTAGCAGTGCATTTGTTTTCTGATGGCAGGATTTGACTAGTGTTTATCTCCAAGTCCTATACTTAATGAGTTAAAATTGCAGCAATTAATATCTTGGCTGTTGATGGCTTCAGCGTGCTTTAGATGCATTCATAAAACATTCTCATGTTGGCTTCTCTCATGTTTTATGGTGATATTTTGCTGTCAGTCTTCCCTCAAGTTCTCACTGGTTCTGGTTTCTTGTCTTAATAGGTTGGTTTAGAAAACAAACAAACAAAACCAAACCAACAACCCCCCCGACAGACAAATTAGATTGCTATGAACATAGAAAGCTGAAGAAAGGAGACCATGACTAAATCAAACAAGTAAAGCATCTGCAGGGGCTGAATGGTACTCATGAGTCACCACATCTACCAACCTTCACAGGAACTAGAAACCAGATGTGACTTCTTACTCTGAGTGTCTTCACTGAACAAGCAAAATCAATACTCTTAAAGAGCAAGGGTTGGTTGCTTTCATTTTCAGCTCTGACAGCAGCTCCTTAATAATCCTTCCTGCCTTCCCAGCACAGCACGTGGTGAACATGCACTGCATCCCCACCTGTGGCACTGTGGAAGGACAAATAGAAGCAGTGACATGTTGCTGGTGGGATAAAAGACAGAGGCCATGCATGGTCCTGGTAACTGGCATGTTCCAAGGCAGATGCAGTATTTATCACCAGAGACACCTTCATATTTAGCCAGAACTTAATACAGTTACATGATGTCCAAGAGAAGAACATTTCTCAAGCTAATCTCTTTAAAAGTCTATATCTGGGTAGTCTCGTAGCAGTTAATTGATTTATCTTTTTACTGCCACTAACTCCTGGCAAGCTCTTTGGGTGGATACTGGGTAGAAGAATTCAATTTTGAGATCTCTATCTTCCTGTTGGATCCAAGAAGCACTATTACATTTTATTTTGGTAGAGACATGGACAAGGGCTTGGTTTGTTGGTTGGTTTCTTCGTTTGTTTTCTGTTTGTTCTTTTGTTTGTTGGTTTTTGTTTAGTTGGGGTTTTTTTGGTTGTTTGGGGTTTTTGTGTGTGGTTTGGAGGTTGGTTTTATTGTTGCTGTGTTTTCTCTACTCCAGAATTCAGCAGCCTTCTTTATTAGATTTAGAGGTTTGGTTTTTTTTCCCCTCTCTTGGCTGCAGTCTTTGCACAGAACTATTTTGATGATACATGTTTTGTGGGATGACAGAACTAACAGAAAACTCTTTTGAAGGCTCTTGTTCCTGTTCCAAGCTCCCCTAATTACCTGAATCTGATACTTTTCCTGGTTCAGATGAAAAGACAACAGAAGTGGCACGAGTTTTCTTACCTGGTTGATTAGTTTAGCATTTTCACCAAATTCCCCTTTAATTTTTGATTGCACCAGCTGAGTAAAAGTGGCCTGCTCAGCATTTGCTGAACTTTACAAAGCTCTAGGAGTAGCTGCATGCTTCTTGATGTAACTGACCAGAGGAAGAGATGTTATCGTTGAGGATGTGTCGGAACATCAGGATTTGGCAAGTCAGATGTCACCTCTAAGTCAGGCAGTAGAATGAAGCTTTGCCTTCCCCCCCATAAAATTGCTCAAAATTCAGTCTTACTGATGTGTAGCTCCTTGTTCCTCATCTTGTGGNGTAGGTCCCCTTCAGATACTGGAAGGCCACTCCAAGGTCTCCTGGAAGCCTTCTCTTCTCCAGGCTGAAGAGCCCCAACTCTCTCAGCCTGTCCTCATAGAAGAGCTGCTGCAGCCCTCTGATCACCTTTGTGGCCCTCATGGGACATGGGACTATGCATGTGTGTGTGTATTCCTCCTCTCCCAGTTCGGGTGAAGGAATTGGAGCAGTGGCTTTTCCCTGGCTGTGTTCAGTGGTTGGTGGGACAGTTCTCCGCACCGTGACAAACCCTTATCAGCCATGCACAGCAATTTCTGTTTTGCAATGGCATGCTGTGATTACATCATCAAGTTTCAGTAGATGACACAAGGTGAGTGTCACTACGTCAGCAGTGCTCTTAGGTAACATGTAATTTCTGGAGATTGGAAAGGCAGGTATGGAATGTAAATAAATCCCATCACTAAGCTTTTTTTTTTTCAGTCCCCACTCATCACTTTGCAGCTCATGTAGTGATACCACCCTGAAGGAAGTTAAACATCACAGGCAGAAGTGGTGAGGTGTGATGTGCATGAGATCTCCAAGAAGGTGTGTGGTGGAGCGCTCCAGAAATATCCTGGTGTTGAAAAGGCTGCTGAGGAGCATTTGCTTTCCCATGCTGCAGCAAGCTGAGGAAGAAACATGTGTGGGACCTTGTTTCAATTGCAGGCATGCCAGGTAAGCAAGTCATGGTACTCAGCCTTGCCTCGGCTTCCTTGTCAGAAATGCACAACTGTAGGACTGGTCTCCCTTGTTAAGAACCTGGAGATTGAGCCAAGAAAAAGCAGTAGGAGATGGAGCCAAGAAAGTGTTCTGTAGCAGTGCTGCTGTTGATTTGATTTCCCTTTTGCCCCCCGCCAGCCACGTAGTTTCCTTTCTAGCTCCACCTCACCCAGGGCTCTCCGCTGGAGTGCTGCCAGCCCTCTGCCACTACCTTCCTCTGGGCCTTTGGGACAAAACCTTCGAGGTTTGCATTGAGTCGGGGAATGCTTTGAGGCAATAATGGTGGGGGTGAGGGAAGGGTAAAGGGATGCTCCTGGGGAGATGGTCCCGGAGAGGCGGGGCCGCTCCCAGGTGCGATGCTCTGCGGGAACGGGCTGGAGGGGATGCTGCGAAGGGGATGCTGCGAAGGGGATGCTGCGAAGGGGATGCTGCGAAGGGGATGCTGCGAAGGGGATGCTGCGAAGGGGATGCTGCGAAGGGGATGCTCGGGGTAGCGGGGGTTGTAGGAAGCCCCGGCGGTTCCGGGCCGCGGCGGGGGCGGGCGAGAAGCGCGCAGGGAGGTGCCGGCGGCGGCACCGCCCCGGGAGGCGCTGGGGCGGCCGCGGGGAGTGGAGGGGGGGGGGACGGCCGGTGATAGCGACACGTGCCCGCCCCGGGACCTTGGTAGCTGAAGGAGCCTGGCCGAGATGGGCGGCTGCGGAGCTGCGAGCGGACAGGTAACCTCCACTCTGTGCTGCAGCCTGCGCTCCCGGGGTAGCAGTCCTCAATTCGCTCGGGGAGCTGTAGCTGCACTCGCTGCTTCCTATCGCTGTCCGCTTCACTCTTTAGCTGCGTTAGAGCCGATTCATTGCGACGGGGAAAGCTTATCTGGTGGGTAGGGGTGGGGTGGGAGGTTATTTATTTATGATTAGTGGTTTTTTTTCCCCCCTGAGTTTTGTCTGTTTTATGCCGGGCAATTTGCGATCGTTGCTCGCACTTCCCTGGGCATCCAAGAGAGCTAACTTCGGAGTGGGAGGGTCGAGGTTACTCTTGCTGTGTGTTGCTTTAGTGATGCTGCACGGGATAGCTGAACCTTGTGTGAGTACATGTGCGTGTATGTGTGTAGATAGATATTTATAGCTATTTGAATCTGTCTGAGAAAATTACGCTGGAGAAATCCTCTCCTTTCCCAGTCAGCTTTTCCAGAGCTGATTCATCCCGATGTGTACTTGCTTACCGAAATGGAGTTGACTTTATAGAAACAAATAAATCACTTCATAATAACATAACCCCTAAAATAAAACCAAATAAAACCAAAGCAAAACATTCACACGTGTACATCAGCGTAGCAAAGCTGCTTTGAGGGAGACTGAAGGTGTAAAGTAGGATTCTCTTTAAATAAAATCTTCATGTGCTTGTAGCAAGAAGTGTGGTTTTTTTCAGTGAGGTTGGCACAACTATGGCAACTGGAAAGAGGCCAGTTGGTGCCTTCAGTTTTATAACACAGTTGGTTGCTCAAAGTGCACTGAAAGCTCTGTGTGACACTGAGAAAACAGAAATCCTCACCTGGGTATTTTCGTGTTGGTGTTCCCTGATTACGCTGTAGAATTTGTCTTGTGTTCTGCAGCAATCCTGATTCCTTCTCAGGGGATGATACTCTTGAGTGGGTAGATTGAGCTGTCAGGATGGATGGGTGTATTTGAGTAATAATCTTGTTTGATTTCTTGCTGCTGTTCAATACTGTCATAAAATAGCTTCGTGTAAAGCAAACAGACTTTCATAGGGTGTAGTCTGAAGATGGATTCAGTCTCTCTAGTTTCACTTTGCAGTGGCTATGGGAAAAGCAATTTGAAGAGAAACAGTGCAGAGAGGAAATGTTAATTTTATTTCATCAAATTTTTTGGCACTCCTTTCTCTCAGAAATGGTAAAGTTTGTGCTGTTTGGAAGTGTTTAACTTCTATTACAGTAAGCTATAGAGTAGTTTGTAGATGTATTTTGGATGTCAGTTTAGAAGCAAAGGCATGAGAATGGTCACCACTGTTGTTGGCAGTTGGTGGGTATCTAAACAGGACATGGGATCCTGTGATTACCATCTCTTTGGCCAGTGCAGAAAACCATAATGGGGCTAGGAGTGTTGTTCATCCTGTCATTCAAGGCATAACTGGCTCAACTTCAATGCAAGTTATTTTTTTTTCCCCAGTGGCATTTATGTTTAGTATTATAAGCAGCTTTCCAGCTAACTGCACTGATGAATTTCCTCTTACTTGAACAGGTAATTATTCAAAGTGTGCCTGCTCAGCTGAGAAATGCTTCAAAGAAGAGAACAATGGTTGTGCTTTGAATGTGGAAGTGCACTGGAATTTGGGGCTATCCACGATGAAGTTGGTGTTGGGTCATATGTGTGGCCAGGGTAGGCTCAGTGCAGGGCTTAAAACTCATCTCAGAAGCTTTGTGATTCCCACTGAGATTGGCTAGGCAATATAGAATGTCTGCTTCTGCTGCTTTAGTCTACATTGTGCTGTCTTCTATATCTCATTTCTAAAATGAATTTCTTACTGCTAGCTGAAGTTTGCTGTGGGGTCTCCAGTGGCAGTGAAGTTCATGTGAGTGTCACAGCTTGCACTGTCCACTTTAGGTGAATCTTAGGTTTTATCTGTTTTGGTCACCTACTCCTACACTCTGAATTAGCTTTATTGATAAGGCTTTGAGTTTCAGTCGCCTAAGGTACAGGAAGATGAGGTCTGTCATCACTGTCATGCTGGTTGGGGTTCCTCTGTGATAAGGCTTTGAGTTTCAGTCCCCTAAGGTATAGGAAGATGGGGTCTCTCATCACTGTCATGCTGGTTGGGGTTCCTCTGTGATAAGGCTTTGAGTTTCAGTCCCCTGAGGTATAGGAAGATGGGGTCTGTCATCACCTTCATGCTGGTTGGGGTTCCTCTGCCCTGTGCTGATGTGAGAGAAAGGCTTTACCTTAGGAGAGCAAAGCATGCTAAATATGCTCTACATTTCCTCAGTGCTGGTTCCATCCTTCAGTGGAAAATTGCTCCTGATTTCCTCAGATTTGGAGGATTTACATTGGCACCCTTCCCACATTCCCATTTTACTTCCAGTTCTATTTATTAGATAACACACTTGCTTAGAGACTTGTTTATAAGCAAAAGGAACATTCTTCCTCAGTCTGTTCCTACCAAAGCTAAGCAGCTAAATGTTCCCTGGGTCCCAGGGGTCTGTTTCTCAAGACTAAATTGGTCTTTGCAGGATGCTGAGGATGTCAGAAGCACGAACGCCTCGAACGCGTGATTTCAAATTGAGCATCAGGCTCTACCTGAGTGCAGCTCCATCTCCTAAGATGATGATGCCATCAAATCATAGCAGCAGAGGGAATATTCATATTTAGGCAGTTTGTGTGTCTCAATAGCAGAACTTTCTGTGTTCCACATAAGGATTGACTGCCTTTTGGCATCTGCGTGAGGGTCCTGATGAAGACCGAGAACATAGGAGAAACTGGGCCGAGTCTCCTGTGTTTAATCAACTGATTGATCACCTTTCTCTAATTGGCTGCCTTATATGAGTGGCAATTTCTTGCTTGAAGAAATTAGCTTGGGTGTAACTACAGGTTCACCAGCATTGCCACGGAGTGGAGTGATTGCTGTGTGGGCAGGTGGTTTTGGGCCAATTTAGTAGTGAGGAAGGCTTGTTGCTGGAGGCTTTGTTTCTGTCAGGTGTCTTCTATCTTCTCTAGACTTTGGGTGGCTGTTGTGTAGTAAGGCACTCCAGATGTGCAGTCTGTCCTGCCCTGAGGATGCCACCTCCTGGAATAAACTCAGCTTTCAGCACTTGCACTGTTACTCACCACTATTTGTGGCTTTTTNGCTGCTCCCTCCCTGGAGGTGTTCAAGGCCAGGTTGGAGGAGGTCTTGAGTGACCTGTGCTAGTGGGAGGTGTCCCTGCCTATGGCAGGGGTTTGGAACTAGATGATCCTTGAGGTCCTTTCCAACCTTATGACTCTATGATTTTTATTTGTGCTAGCACCACAGAGTTGCTGTGCACTGAGGCTTTTGCTCTAACTTTTATAAGAGTTTAGAAATTGTTAGCTCCCCTACTTACTAAAAAAAAAAAACAAACCCAAAATAATAATTTAAAAAAGGCTCCACACCAAGCACAGGTGATTAAAAAACCCTTTAACATTTTCTTTCATGTAAAAAAATATTTAGCAATGATAAGACTGTGGAAAATAAGCTGTTAATTAACTTTTCTTGAAGCATTCCTAGATTACTCTGGATTGTGATTGATTTGTCCCACATTATATATTCAGGCAAATCAATTATCTCACAAAGGAAGGAGATTTTTTTTTTTTTTCATTCCTGGTGTGTGTGCCACTTGAATTTTTTGGATGGTGGAAGATTAACCAGGCTCCTTGAATGATTCTGTGCTTCTCAATTAAGAGAGATGATGATGAGAGAGGATAATGCAGAAATGGGCAAAAGCTGAGTGATATGGAGGAAATGGAACAGTTAATGTCACATAACTCAAGATTGTAGGGGTGAGACTACATGAGCAAAATTACATTTTTTTAGATTGTTTTTTTTTCTTCTGAGGTGCTTTCAATAAAAGGAGATATTGCTTTACCCAAGTGTAGTTTATCTGTGGAACTCATTACCTCAGCATCTGCCTGATTTAAGATACCAATGCTTAAGAGAGAAATGAATTTTAAAAGCTGCAAGGCAAATTAATCGAGGGGGAGGATGTTAGGACTGTCAATCACAAAGATACAGATGCCATTTCTAGCTGAAGCAGCTCCTAGATCACAGATTCCTGGAATCCAGGAGATTATTTTGCAGGCAGAATCACTGTATAATTTCCTGACCTTTAGATTCTTCCCCTGAGCATCTGCTTTTGGTCAGTCAGAGGCAGCTTATTGGGCTAAATCAATATTTGGAGTGATGCAGTCCACTTATATTCAACATATGCAGAAAATGTGGATTTTATTCTTTTTTTTTTTTTCCCCTAAATCGTTACTACTTTACCCAAACCAAGCAGGTGAACATTAGCTGCAATTTGATTTTTTTCAGGCATAGTGAAAGACTGCAGTAAATGAGATGCTTAATGCTGGATTTCTGATTAACAGGCTTTTTGTAACCTCCTGCTAATGCAGACTGATGTGACATTTTGCAAGGCTACATTCCTGCTGCTAAGCTTCATTGTTTTATCACTTGTGAAGTAATTGGGTTATTGTGTGAAAATCTGGTGGATGCAATGATTTTGGGGTTTGATTTCTGTTTTCTGAAGTTTATCCTGATGGCTTGTTTATTTTTTTTATATTAGGGGGCTGATCTTTTTTTATCTTCACATAAACAGTCTGACCTTTAGGCATTTTTTTTTAAACTTGTGGTTTTGATGCTTCCACTGCCTCTTGTTAAACCCTGTGCCAGGGCCAATGGTTACAAGTAATGTGCCTGTGTCTGTGCATTGCCATTGGCATCAGCTGCAGCTGAAGGAGAACAGACCCTTGAGTTGGGAGTCTTCAAGACTGCTTGTAGAACTGGAGCTGGAATGTTTCCAGTTTGGCCAGCCCCCTTGCCACTAGAAATGACCCTTCTGTGAGTAGGTAAGATGCATAATAAGATGCATTGCCATTGGCATCAGCTGCAGCTGAAGGAGAACACACTCTTGAGTTGGGAGTCTTCAAGGCTGCTTGTAGAACTGGAGCTGGAATGTTTCCAGTTTGGCCAGCCCCCTTGCCACTAGAAAGGACCTTTCTGTGTGTAGGTAAGATGCATAATAGAATGCTCCACCTGGGTCACAACAACCCCAAAGTAAGCTACAGACATGGGGGTGTGTGGTTGGAAAGCTGTCACTAGGAGAGGGACCTGCAGGTGTTGGTTGACAGTCGATTAAATATAAGTCAGCAGTGTGCCCAGGTGGCCAAGAAAGCCAAAGGGGCATCCTGGCTTGTGTTAGAGACAGGGTGGCCAACAGGAATAGGGAGGTGATCATCCCCCTGTAGTCAGCACTGGTGGGGCCACACCTCAAGTGTTATGGTCAACACACTGCTACCACTCACATGGAGGTTCTGAAGCATGTTCAGAGAAGGGCAGCAAGGCTGATGAAGGGCCTGGAGCACCTGGCCTGTGAGGAGCACCTGAGGGAGCTGGAGGTGTTCAGTCTAGAGAAGAGGAGGCTGTGGAGAGACCTCCTTGCTCTCTACAACTCCCTGCAGGGAGGTTGGAGCAAGGAGGGGGCAGCCTTTGCTCCTTTGGTGTCAAGCAACAGGACTAGAGGAAATGGTTTCAAGCTGCACCAGGGGAGGTTCAGGCTGGATGCTAGGAAATATTTCTTTACTGAAAGAGTTCTCAAACATTGGAATGGTCTGCCCAGGGCAATGCTGGAGTCATCATTTCTGGAGGTGTTGAAGCAGCCTGTGGACCTGGTGCTTAGGGACATGGTTTAGGATTGACCCTAAACTGGGTTGAAGGTTGGACTTGGATGATCTTTGAGGTCTCTTCCAACTGGATGTTTTCTGTGATTCTATGACAATATGACTATCATTGGTTTTATAGGAGAGTCCCTTGGTAACACTTTTTGATGCTCCTTAATTAAAACTAGTTAGCTTGATTGATTGCTTCTTGGTTAATGAATGGTGAGAGTTGGAGCTAAGTTACTTTCCTGCCTGCTCTGGTGGGTGCCTGTTTCATATGTATTTACACAGATGCTCCTTCTCTAGCTTGTTTTCACTTTCCTACAAAAAACAACATTGTGAAAACACAAGCAAAGTAGTAATGTGGATTTTGAGGTCTTTGTTTTCATTTTGCCTTTTGGAATGGGGAAAAAAAAATCAAATAAAAAAAAAAAGAAAAAAAAAAAGAAAAAAAAAAGAGGGAATATCTTATTCACATCCTTCCTTTCTGGGAAGTACTCGTACCCTTGACAATTCTTCCTGTTGCCCACTCTGAAGAACTGCATTTGTAGTCTGCAACATAAATTCTGCTTTACTGGAAACATCACATTTGGGCAGGCTTCACTGGTTTGGGAATTTTTGGGATCCTGTAGCTTTTTCTGCCTTCAGATCAGAGATAAGAGCTAATTTGGAAAGAAAGGATTTCCAGCTCTGTGAAACACCATAAATGAGGTGCAGAAACAGCTCTGTTGTCTTTTCAGGATTTATGAGTGTGTGCTGTCATTCTTTGTTCCTAAGTAGATTACACTCACTCTAGAAGGGCTAGTTCTAGCCAGGGCAGGGTATAGAATCATAGAATGGTAAGGTTGGAAGGGACCTCAAGGATCATCCAGTTCCAACCCCCTGCCATAGGCAGGGACACCTCCCACTAGTACAGGTCACTCAAGGCCTCGTCCAACCTGGCCTTGAACACCTCCAGGGAGGGAGCAGCCACAGCCTCCCTGGGCAACCTGTGCCAGTGTCTCACCACCCTCACTGCAAACAACTTCCTCCTAACATCCAGTCTAAATCTCCCCTCTACCAGTTCAAACCCATTGCCCATTTTCCTGTCATTATAAGACCTTGTCAATAGTCCCTCCCCAGCCTTCCTGCAGCCCCCTTCAGATACTGGAAGACCACTCCAAGGTCTCCTGGAAGCCTTCTCTTCTGCAGGCTGCAGAGCCCCAACTCTCTCAGCCTGTCCTCATAGCAGAGCTGCTGCAGCCCTCTCAGCATCTTTGTGGAGCATCCTCTGGACCCACTCCAAAACTTCCATGTCCTTCCTGTGCTGGGGGCTCCAGAACTGCACACAGGACTGCAGGTGGGGTCTGAGGAGAGCAGAGCAAAGGGGCAGAATCCCCTCCCTTGCCCTGCTGCCCACACTGCTCTTGCTGCAGCCCAGCACACAGTTGCTGTCTGGGCTGCACTCACACTGCAGGCTCATGTTGAGCTTTTCATCAGCCCAGACCCCCAGGTCCTGTTCCTCAGGGCTGCTCTCAGCCACTCCCCACCCAGCCTGGAGTTGTGCTTGGGATTGTGCCTACCCAGGTGCAGGACCTTACACTTGGCCTTGTAATCAATGTTGTTTCATAAGCTTTTAATGGAGATGAATGGAAATGAGAAGGCCATGCTGATTTATTTGAGCCATTTGTTGCCATTGATGTGGAGGTGGCTGTGATCTGCAGCTGTCATCGAGGATGAGGAAGATTCTCTTAGCTCATGTTATGACTGTCGTGAAGGATTTTTTAAAGCCTGGCTTATTTGGGTTTAAGTGAGAAGGGAGCTCAGTTCTTAGAAGTTTTATTGGATACAAGTTCCCCTTAAAGTTAAATCCTCTTGAACCTGATGGTTTTGATAATTTCCAATAAAGATATCCAAATAAATGCAGCAACAAAACTCAGCTCCTTCTTGTTGCTTCCCTGGGTTTCAAGTGGAATTTTTTTGCTATCTTCCCTCATGGGAAACATCTGCAGAACAAAATGACAACTCATTAATGCTCATTCAATAGCAGGCTTTGTTCCCAGTTTCTTGTACTTGGAAACAATTAACTGCAGAGTTTTGTTTTGTCTTGTTTTCCTTTTTGAATGCAAACATTTAATTTCAGTTATATATTCCAGGGGATTTCCTAGGAGTCCTACTGTTTCAGATAGTTTGTAGTTATTTTAGCATTCTTCCCAGCTTCAGACAGAGGTAATTGTGACAGCACCTTTGTGGCTGGGGTGGGATTTATTTATTTCTTTATCTTTTTTTTTTTTTCTTTTAACTCAGTACTAGCAAGGGGAAGAAATTTGCATTTTGAAATGCAGCCTGCTTCCTCTAGTTCAGGAAGCTTTCTGGTTCTTAACTGTCCACCCAACAGCTTTGAATGCCTCCTGGAAAGACTTAACCAAAAATAAGAAAGCAAATGAAAGCTGAGGAAGGTCAAGCATCCATCTCACTGTGTGCAAAACTTGATAGAATCAGACAACCTCCTGATCTGTTTAGCTGCCTGTGGGCAGTTTTGTGTTTCAGGATGCTTGCCAAATTGGTGACTCTTGCCCATACCTGCTAGGCACGTGTCACTGGGATGCAGAGACCTCTTAAATCCCTTAAATATTACTGCATCTTCAGCACAGAGTGGTCTGGATTGGAAGGAACATCCAAAGGTCATCTAGTCCAACCCCCCTGCAGTCAGCAAGGGCATCCTCAACTAGATCAGGTTGAATATCTCCAGAGATGGGGCCCAAGCACCTCCCTGGGCAACCTGTTCCTCCAGTGTTCCACCACTCTCGTGGTAAAGAACCTGTTCCTAACATCCAATCTAAATCTGCTCTTCCCTAGTTGGAAGCCATTTCCCCTTGTCCTATCACTACTGACCTTTGCAAACAGTTTCTCTCCATCCTTCCTGTAGACCCCCTTTTGGAAGGCCACTATTAGGCTGAGAGCAGCCCTGAAGAAAGGGACCTGGGGGTCTGGGTTGATGAAAAGCTCAACATGAGCCTGCAGTGTGTGCATGCAGCCCTGACAGCAACCGAGTGCTGGGNCCCAGGGAGGTTGTGGCTGCTCCCTCCCTGGAGGTGTTTAAGGCCAGGTTGGAGGAGGCCTTGAGTGACCTGTACTAGTGGGAGGTGTCCCTGCCTATGGCAGGGGGTTGGAACTAGGTGATCCTTGAGGTCTCCTTCCAACCTTACCATTCTATGATTCTATAGGTCTCTCCAGAGCCTCCTCTTGAAAGATTTTGATTGATATCTGTTGCAGAAGTTTTGGGTTTGAGCTCTAAGTGGTTTTAATCCATGAACAAATACAGGAGATTGCATTGCTATAATAACTGAATTAAAATGCCTTTTTAGTGAGCCTTTCCTCAGAACTAAACACCCATGATTAATAAATTGCTTTTTGTTTGTTAATGATGGGCTAAGTGGTTATAACTTACACACTTAGAACTTGGTTTGAGAGTATATGAATGGAGTGTGATAATGACAAGCCTAATGGGGGGGGTTGGATTTGCTCTGAACCACCCTGCCTAGAGCTGTGTGTGCATGAAAGGAGAAGGAAAACAAAAAAGAAAATCCTCCCTGTGGTAACCATGCAAATGCAGCCAGTGTGGTTGGGCAGCGTGAGCAAGGAGCTGTAGATGTGCTTCAGGGAAGGTAATTTAAACTCTAGCAAACTTTACCCCACCCTGCCTGTGGCAAATTTACCCTGGATGAATCAGGGCTGTGTAATGTGTCTGCAGCTTTCCTCCATTAGAGTGGTTTGGTTTGGATGAAATTAATGTCTTCGTGGCCCTGCCACTGGGGTGTAGCACCTGGGATTTGTGCTCTTCAGGGTGTTGCAAATGCATGGAATAAAATCCAGCAAACTCTGGTTCTAAATGGAGCACCTCTGGAATTCTCTTCAAAACGCTTTTATGCTGAGGGTTGGATGTCTTATGCCAACAGATAATTTCTCCATTTGGTGGTGTACAGCAGGAATGAATAATGCTTTTAAAGCTGCACTCCAGTTCAGCCATCAGTCACTGGTCTGCAGCAGTGTTCCCCAAAGCATGGTGTGTTTCCTCCTTCCCTCAGCTCCAAAAATGCATTTAATGGGATGAGTTTCAACAAGGCCAAATGCCAGGTCCTGCACTTGAGTCACAACAACCTGAAGCAACACTAAAGGTTTGGGGCAGTGTGGCTGGAGAGCTGCTGGCAGAAAGGGATCTGGGGGTTGTAACAGGCAGGAGCTGAATATGATCCTTGAGGTCCCTTCCAACCTTACTATTCTATGATTCTATGAGCCAGCAGTGTGCCCAGGTGGCCAAGAATGCCAATGGCAGCCTGGCTTGGATTAAAAATGCTGTGGCCAGCAGGAGCAGGGAGGTGATTGTGCCCTTGGACTTGGCTTTGGTGAGGCCACAGCTTGAGTGTTGTGTTCAGTTTTGGGCACCGCAGTACAGGAGAGATGTGGAGGTACTGGAGCAGGTCTAGAGGAGGGCAACAAAGCTGGGGAAGGGCCTGGAGAATAAGGCCAGGCCCTTCACCAGCTTTATTGCCCTTCTCTGGACACATTTCAGCACCTCAATGTCCTTCTTGTAGTGAGAAGCCTAACTCCTGCAGGTAAAATCCTGAGCATCTCACTTAATAATCATCCTTGCATGGGATTGTATCAAATTTTACTGGTTCAAGTTTTGACCCTTTTATTTAGACTTGGAATAGTTGTTGTAATCACAGTTTGTGATTTTCTTGATAACAATGCCAGTATCTAGAGGCTTCAGCTTTAGCAAACTGAAACCCCAGTGCTAAGGCTTGGGAAGTGCCAAAGTGCAATTGCCAACGAACATGAGTCAAATTTACCACCTTTATCTGATCATCTCATGGGGAAGTGAAGCTGGAACAGAACCTGGAGAGTATTTCTAGTGTCAGGAGGCTGAAAACTCATGTAGGGGAAGATCAACCTCAAAGCTGATTCTCTTCTGTGAGAAATGAGCTTGGCATTTATAGATGCATGCTGGCATACATTCAGGCTCTGTAATTGGAAAAAAAAAAAACTAGTTTAAAGCAGGCTTTAGGTTTCTGCTGCCATTTGTGCTGAACTTTTTGCTGTCATGACTTCAGGGGAGCAGTGTGAATGCTTGTATTGACTTCTTTGTATTTAAAGTACTAAGATACTGGCCAGGATAAAATTTGTTCATCACATTCCTATCTGTGAATAAGGAGGATGAAGCTCCTTTAGTCTGGGACAAAATAATATGGATGCATTTGCTCCCTTTCCCGTCTGTNCTGCACTCACACTGCAGGCTCATGTTGAGCTTTTCATCACCCCAGATCTCCAGGTCCTTTTCCTCAGGGCTGCTCTCAGCCATTCACCACCCAACCATCAATTCTGTGATTCTGTGCTGCACAACCTCCCTGGGCAACCTGTGCCAGTGTCTCACCACCCTCACTGGAAAGAACTTCCTAACTTAAATCTCCCCCCTTCCAGTTTTCTTCCCCACTCCCCCCTCCTCTTCTGTAGCATCTATACCATTTACCTGTTGTCATTTAGCCACTACAAAACCTTTATTTTCAGCAGTAATTTTCTATTCCTGCTTCAGTATTTTCCTAAATGTCTTATGTCAGCATTTATTGTTAGCTGAATTTTGGATCCATTAAGCACACTGAAGTGTTCATGTATTTAAAGAAAAATGAAATCCAAAGGAGCTCTGTGCTTAAGGAGTTGTGCTTGGAAGCGTGGGTGTAAGTGTGCAATAGTTCTGCATGCTCACAGTTGGTTTCTTGGAGAGCTGAGAAATCCTGCTTGTCTTCAAGCAGTAGTTCCCACACCAGTGATGAGAAGGGGTTTTGATCTCCCCCCCTAGATAAACCCTTGTTTAACTCATGGCCTGGAGGTCAGCCCCTGGTGCATTGTGGCTATTCCAACTAATTATTTTCTGAGGCTGAGGATCTGATGACTGTTTTGAATGCTAATTTTTTTTTTTGTTCTTCTTTTAAACTACCCTGTGCTTCCCTCCCAGGCTTTCCATTTCACTTGTGGTTGTGGCACTCTCCATGCTGTTAGCTAGCTACAGGGTAGTGGTGCTGATGATCCTGTGGTAGTGCAGGAGCTGGCACTGAATCATAGAATCATAGAATGGTAAGGTTGGAAGGGATCTCAAGGATCATCCAGTTCCAACCCCCTGCCATAGGCAGGGACACCTCCCACTAGCACAGGTCACTCAAGGCCTCCTCCAACCTGGCCTTGAACACCTCCGGGGAGGGAGCAGCGACAACCTCCGTGGGCAACCTGTGCCAGTGTCTCACCACCCTCACTGCAAACAACTTCCTCCTAACATCCAGTCTCAATCTCCCCTCTGCCAGTTCAAACCCATTGCCCCTTGTCCTGGCATTGCAAGCCCTTGTCAGTAGTCCCTCCCCAGCCTTCCTGTAGCCCCCTTCAGATACTGGAAACGCTCAAATATTTTGCTTCACCAAGACCTTTATTTGTATCTGTGTTTCCAGTCTCTCTTTCAGCTCTTTCTGTGGCAGTGCACAACCCCAGGTAGCCTAAATGCAGTGATGTTCTCTAGAGAGAGACTTGTGGCTCTTGCAGAAGAAAGAGAGTTATTACTGGTGCAATTCCTCATTCAGTGATACACCACAACACACCAACCTCAATTTCCTTTAGGGTTGGCTGCCTTCAACTTCTTACCTGTTTGAGTTAGACTACATTTTTACTGGCTCATTGAAACAGGCTACCCAGGGAAGTGGTGGAGTTTAATTTGGAGTTTAGGGGCTGTTTTGGGCACCACAATACAA